>VTPC01001362.1:35566-75149 GCA_011009095.1 Ignelater luminosus
GTGCTTTGTGTGTAATAAGTTCGGGCATAAAGCAATAAATTGCTTTATGCCCGAACTTATTACACACAAAGCACTTTATACCACATGCATTTTTCAAATGTCCCATTTTTCCACAACGATAACACTTTTGGTTTACTTTTGTAGCAACAAATGAGGCATCCACTTTATTTTTAATCTTAACTGAAGTATTTTTATTCAGTTTAAATTCTAACAACCTATTTTTAACTAACATAAGTTTTAAGTTGTCTTCTGATACCGTTCTTATTGCTGTAACAACACTTTCATATTCATGTGGCATTGATAATAACAGGAAAAATGCTATATCTGACTCTTCGAAGTTCATTCTCAAGCTTCTTAATTCTCTGAAGATTTTATCGTACTTCATCAATATCTTTTATGTATTCTAAATGTGAATCTGCCACACTCTGAATTATAATATTTCTGGCTTTATTATTTTTCTTCCGCCACTGTTCATCTTTCTCATTTTCTTTGATGCTCTTTAACACAACGTCAACTTCGACAGCTTTTAGAACCGATTCCATTCGAAACTTCCAATTATCAAAATTGCTACCGCTAAACGGAATAATACCATATTTATTTTCACTCGACACTTCCAATCGGTCCATTGTTTTATCCTTTTTTAATACCTGCTTAATTCTACTCGTTTATTTTCAACTTTTGTCAAACTTCCAGCTACACTGAACTACACTGGACTATTCTTGACTACACTGGGCCCATAACCAATGTTAAAATAAAGAAAATGCAGCAGCTTTTATAAAGTTCGTTGGACATGCTCGAATGTTTTGCACCTTAAAATTTTGATAGAAAAAAGGTTTTGCCGTTTGTCAATTATTTTCTTTCAAACGTACTTCTTTAGAAATATCTTAAACACTTTTGTACATTATAAATAATTTTCGTAGAAGGTTTAAGAATTTTGTTTAGTGTTTAATTCTCAGTGTAGATAACACATTATAAATTTTCCTAGAAGAATTTTGCTTTTGTCTAAATTCTTCTTAAACGGACCTACAGCAACAATATTTCCTTGAACAAAATTTCTGTTAACAGTTTTTAGAAAATGATTTTCTTCGAAGACTCGAGAATTTTGTTCTTTGTTAAAACACAGGTAGAGATGTATAAAAGCTTAGTTATTTACAGGGACGACACAGTCACTCGCTAAGATTCATTCGATATCATTCCAGTTTGCATAGTACCTCGACAATTGTTAACCTGTTATAATCTTTAATAAATAATGTTTATTTTTACTATTTATTATTATCAAACGAAACCGCACATATTATAAACCTAGCACCTCAGTTACATCTTCAGCTGTAATGTTTTGTACACAGTACACAACAGGGTATGCAAGCATAACGTTTTTTTCAACCACCATATTATGCTTTTTATAAAATCGGATTACAAGGCTTCATAACGATTGTTTTTGTCAGAAGTAGGAAAAAAATAAAAAATTGGGTTAAAACGTAGTGTATCATAATTATAATTATTGTCAAGTTTTTTTGTAATTAGAATTACAAACTCAAAAAAAGTCTTTCGGTAATTGCTACGCGTTTATTCGAATGTGTAAATGTGGTACACGAACTTCCCATTTTAGTATAATTACACAGTGTGACTAATACTCTACAATTAGCAATTAGAGTTTGATGGGCAGTGTTTTGTGTTTACAGCTTTATTTATAGATTATATTAAAGTGGAATTTATGGTGCTTCCAGTTTAGGTAAATGTTTAATCTATATCTAACTAGTGAATTAGATTTAGTTCATTTGACAACTTTTTTTAAGAAAGATACATAATAATTATGAAAATATTTACTCAACAATGCAACAGTATCACATACTTTATTTACTATGTCAAGGAAACTAAGAGTTTTTCGAGCATAACACGAATATGGTTTCACAAACGGTTAAAAATGACCTTATTATGCTCGAAGGGCACCTCTAACACTATGAAACGCCCTTTAGTTTCAACACCCTGTCTGTGACTTCTAGTATATAGCGCAAAGGTCAATGTAATTTTAAATATCTACTACCCTCACGGGTGTCATTTACACTACCGTCTCTGTTTTAGATGAATTACACTGCAGCAGTTGTGTTATTCCGTGCTATTTTTGCACTTCCAAACTAGTGTTGGAAATTTTTCACGTGGAATGCGCTTTGTGCAGTCACATGTAATAACCATTTATCAGTTTGTAGAGAGTTTGCTGCCACTCGATCCACGCTCTGCTTTTTTTTGCAAAAGCCTCGGTTGGGCTCGCTTTACAAGCGTATACTGCAGAAAATTGGTTAAGTCAACGACAGCGCATTGCACTTGTTTTTGTTTGTTAACCGAACTTCGAAAATTCTCCGGTTAATTTGCTTTTGTAATAAACTGGAGTGGGTGTATTTGAGATCCTTGCATATCCGAGACTGCAGCTTCCTATTGCATCGTGCATTGTGCTGGTGTGGAACGGACAAAAAGACCAAAAGGAGACGACGGAAACACGGTTTACTCTAGACCAGGGCTAGAGGTGCGCTAGGTAGAATCGAACAACGCGCGGTTCGCGTATTCCCCCGACGCTCGTAAAGTGGTAAAAGTACGGCAGCTTTCCAGGAGGTTGCTGGATGCCGTGAACGCATCCACCCACCGTCTATACGTACACACCAACAGACATCGACCACCGATATAAAAAACTAAAAGCTGAAAATTAAAATTTATCACTTGGTTTACTTAGGGATGACAGTTTTCTATTATTATAAAAAGGTGAAATTAAGAGTTTCGATTTATTTAATGACAAGCAAATTTATTGATCTGCTAAACTGAAGGTTTTTGATTGCATTGGTTTGTTTTTTATATTCTAAATATACAAACACTAAGGTAAGTATCATTAGTTAAACTTATATGTTAATATTCAACTCCAAAGATATTAATTAGGAAATAGAAGCGGAACGGAAACACAAGCACCCAAAATCTATTTGATTGTTCTTGTTGGATTTATGCCTGCGCGTTACGTAACAACGCGAATGCTTATAAATTATTCTCTAGTGTAATTGTAACGTATGGTGAATGTGACCTTTGACACTCTATATCTTTATATATCAGTGGTGTTCTGTACTCCACCTACTAATGAAAATGTATAGAATGTATTCCAGACAGAGCGGATGGTTCGGAGAGATAGACGTACACAGTATGAACGAGAAAAATAAAAACAAATATTCAAATTCTCCCCTTCGCCCAAAGCAGAAAAGCGGCCCAAAATACTCGTCCAAAACGGGAAGGGGTTGGGAGAGGTATATACATCGATATAACTCATAATGCCTACATCCTAATACGATTAAGCGCGTATGAGAAGTGCGAGGATCAGCGCTATTATTCAGCAAGGACAGCGGCATCGGAATCCGATTATCCGAATCGGACGCCATTCCACGTTCCGTTTCATCAACAGAAGCGGTAATGAGGGTTGTGTTTTAGTGGCGAACAACTCGTTAGAGCTCAAATAGGATTGCAATTACACAATATTTAAATTCAGTCCCGGTTCCGGCGTACACCAAATTAATCATGCTCTATGTTTATCGAGATTTATAGTTGTTTTCGGGACGCCCTATTGCACAATTAGCCAGAGCAATCAAACTGAGTCGGTTTTAATAACCCGGAGATTAATTGCTCGGAGATATTCGGAAGTACTTACTCCTCTCTAACATCTGGGAGTTATGCCTGACCGACTAGAAGGCCGTATCTGCAAATACGGAACATTTAGGACGTCATTAAGTACTTAATCAGATGTTTCTTTTGCAAATGAATGTTCTTATTGCTGAGATTATCATATAACTTACTTTTATAGCACAAGGTTTAAGTTCAGTTCTTAGAATATCTTTTTCTTGTGTTTTACTAAAGCTATGTAGCCACCTTTAATCGATTTTAGTCGGCGATTTGTAAGTAACTAAAAAATTTCTTTGGGATAGATTACATCCAATATTTCTATTTCTTAAACGTTCCCCTTTTAACTTTTACAGACGCTGTGGTGGGGTAGTCTGGTTCTAAAGGCTATCATTTTCTGCGAAATAACCGTTGCTGCTGCTCCCTGAGTCAACCATAGAGAAAGAAGATTTCAGGACAGAGTGACAATTTAAAAATATGATGGCAACTGCGAATGATAAAAGGTTGTCAATATGGCTACGTATTCTCGTGCTGATACCACAAAGAAAATGAAAACACACTACTACTACAAATCGAAAGATGTAAAATAGACTCGATGCACAATTGCTTTTGCAGAAAATAGGAAATTCTTAATAGGTTCCAAATATTTTAAAGTAAGAAATTTTCTCTCCTAATAACTTTTTATTTCTCAATGGGATCGACGCTTCTACTGGTCCACCACTTCCATCAAAGCATGCAATCTATATGTGAACGGGAAGATGGTTCCTGTACATGGTGATATCTGGTTTCTTTGAAGATGTAAATCATTATAAAACGATGAGGTTGGAATTTAAAACATTGATTAAGGAACTGTTTCTGTTGTCAGAATGTTTTGTGCTTCCATGAAGAATATCGATTGATGTCACTCTTCTTTGGAGTCGTTCATAAAGAGAATAAAATTGGGCAACATTAAAGTGAGCCTTTTCCTTAGTTTGTTAGGTCAGGAATTCCATTTCTTTCTATAATAATGACATTTCGCAAACGTGAAAAGTTAAAATACTTATAACCTCGCGACAGAATCAGACGAAATCCTCACGTCCCAAAAACTTAACACAAACTTAAAAAAATAAGAATCTTCATTGCCAAATTCAATTAGGAAATTATTGTGTTTGGAACTGTATTCTATCATGGTTGAGAACAGGAAGAAATGTAAAAGGTAGAACTACAACTCAACAAATTGTCTATTGAAAAACAAAATAGAATTAGTAATCAGGAACGCTTTATCAAAAATGTATTTGACAAGCTGCATAGAACGCAAGAGACTAAAATAGGAAAAGAAAACAAAAACTGGTTGCAAGATAAGATTTCTGTAGTTCTAAGGGTTCACAAATGGTCACTCTTTCACTTTTTCGTCGCTTTTTGTCATTACTCAATGGATGTAGTCATTTTTCCTACTTTTAGAAATTTAAAGAAGTGTATATTCCGTTCACGATGTTCCTGGGTCGTAACAGGCCATTTTGTTAGGTTGGAAGTGTTTTCTTTTTTTTTTTGAATATTGTACTTGCGTTGCGGCTGCATTTGGCGCTGTTGCACGATCAAAAATTTTGCATAAACGTTTAGTACCGATTAGTTTTGTTTTGTTAAAAAGAAATCAAGTTTTTCTTATATTTACAGAGTTACAAAAAATAGACAACAGCGTGAGGTTAAACTGTCATAAAATCATTACCTTAAAGCACATTAAGCGTCAATAAGATTTTGCAAGCCGAGTTAATAGATAAACACTCAAACTGTCATTCTTCCACAGCCATATACGACCCAGAAACATCGTGAACGCTGTATAGCTTTATCTGATCTTAAGAATAAAAAAGACAAACTCGGTTACCATGGTAATTAGAGACGGTTTAAGTTTAGTGAAGAGAGCAGAAACCCACCCTACTGTATCTTTAATTATGGGCACATCTTCAAGTCAGTAACGAAAGAAGACCTTAACTGCTGTAATCAAATTGACTACTGTTACTATCTAAATAATGAAACAAATTTGGCAGTAGCAACGCAGCGCTCAAGCATGATAGTTATTGACGCGCGATTTACTATACAAACCTATTGCGCATGTCAGATTCAAGTTACCCCACTTTGCCCTGGGGCGAGAAATACACGTCTGGACGTTAAATCCGAACGCCAAGAAAGATCGTATCACGGCAAGTTGCCTGGTCAATTCGAACGGTTTTGGGTAATAAATACCTGACTGGACGTGAAAGTGGAACGGACTTCAGATCTCCAGATTTGACGATTTTACACCTTTTTATATTCTTCTGGTTGGTTCTGACAATGTGCTTTACTGTTATTGCAGCGGTATTGTTGACTTTCATATTGGTTGTTTAATTTCCAGGAGAGGTCGCAACGATGGTTTTTTTCTCTTCAATTATCTTTGCAAAAATAAGAATTACAGTAAGTAAAATAAGAGTCTTGTTTTTTTCTTAATGATGACATGATAGTAGTTAACCAGTTTATATGTCGTTATGAGACTTGTGACGTTCATAGAAAGCTTATCGATATTACTTCTGTGCAAGATGGACCTTTGGAAATTAATTAGACTAGAATGGGCACATTGCATTTTCAGGAAAGTTTCATGGTATTGTTGGAAGAGTCAAGGAATTAGGTTGGTAATGTAGAGTCTGAACACTGAGAAGTGATCAATGTAGTATCTAAAATTCACTGACCGGCTAAATACATAGTAAATCGGGCACAGACCGGTACGATCTCTGGTAGTTTATTTACATCATAACTCATAATGTATACAAATAGTAACATTGCCATGAGGTAGGGGTTAATTAGTATTGACCAAAACACTTGGCCTACCTTCTCTCTCCTAGCAGGCAACTCAAAAGATGAATGTTTTAGGCTGCTTATTTGCATAATGTGATAGAGTACAAACACTAAAGAAATGGTTAACTATAGTTGACATCTTCCTCTATCCTCTGCATTTTATAACGTTGTTAAACAACCAAAAATCGTAAAGGAAATCATCTAGGTACTTCGAACCCGGCCAATGAATTTTAGGCACACCAGATTTTCTATGTACTTTAACTTCAAACACAATTTTTTCTTGTGCTCGATGACGTGATTGCATTATAATTGAAGTGGCTTCTACTCTAAATTGAGTCATTGAGTGACGACTACCCGATAAATTTCTTGATCACTACAGTTACTCCCCTATCATGTATTCTGAAGATTTCATCTGGCTTTAGATGAGTTTCAGATACATAGGAAATTTGATTTCAAGATAAAAATTCGATAATCATTTTAGTCGATTTTCGTCCTGGTTTATGAGTTTATACATTCATTAACAAGTCGGAGATCATGGGACCCTGTAGATCCATCTCGGAAAAAGTAATCGACTACAAAACCTTTTACTCATCACATTGCATGCGTGTCCTAAGGACGAAAGATCGGGTAACTTGGCTGCCCACAGAAAAACGTTGACATTCACTCCACGAAAGAAGCTTGTGGTAGCAATCGTATGAGGTGCAACATCCTGCTGAAAAATAAGGTTTTCTAGTTCCTGTAGAAAGGACAACATAGCAGGTTTCAAAACATTGCGATTGTAGTCTGGGCATTTATGTTTTGCAAGGAAACCAAAGGAAACTGCACTGCCTGCCATTCCATGTAAAATAGGTTCTCGCTTTTCTGCAGGTTTTTTTTGCGAATTTCTCCATGTCTATAGTTAGCTACCAAGACTACTATTCCATTTCTGATTTTATTGGAAGCTTTTCCGGCACCACTGCAGTGTTGCTTCTTTATGCCTTTCTCAGTCTTTAGTTCTAGAAACAGCTCTGGTACCCAATTTATCACACAAACATTACACTGATTAACAGTTTTTGGTTCTTAAACAAAACTAGGTAATCATCATGTAACTTTTCATTCTGAATTCAAATCTGTTTTCAATTTTTTTCTATCATGTGTAGTTTTTGAAATATATGCATTTGAAGTTCCAGTGGACAGTGTAATTATAATTGCATTATTAGGTAATTACGTATTAGCGATAAGAAGTTTTGGAAATCAGGTAATTGCATTCCGCATATATTAGAAAGCTATTAACATGTCATCAACAGATATGTCACTCTGATAAATATTTGTAAAGATTATTTCAACTTTCCATAAGTGAGATCACTTATGTATGAACCTGTTCAGTGTTGGTACTGTTTTGTGGAGCGAGTGAAGTTTTATAAAGTTGCATTATCACTGCTTAACAAAGAAAATTTCTTGTGTTTTGAGTGATAACTGTAGAAACATTAATCATGTCCCGTAAATGTTCGAACGATCCGGACAGTTTTTGTTACGTTTGTAGAGAGTTTACTGCTAAACACCAAAAACGATGTTTTACTGCGCTAATAAGGAGAGTTTATCGTCTGTACTTTGAATGTCAAGTTGGAGATCAAGATAAGCAGTGGGCACCACATATTTGTTGTGTTTCTTGTGCAAATCGCCATCGACAGTGGATAAAAGGTTCCCGTGTATTGTAACGGGAAAATGCCCAAAAGTATGCACAAGTCCCGTATAAGCCAGATATCGGTAGATGTCCAAGCCCATAGCTCATGTCGAAGACGGGAGTAGGTTCCAAAATAGTAAATAACCCAGGCTTTGATGATCTTACCTGAGCCTAAAACTTAGCTTTTAGCTGAAAAGTCTAAAAGAGATACCAAAAGGGCGCTAGGAGACACTGCCACACAAAACGATGTAATTCGTCGACCTGTCCCCACACCGACGAACACGCTGTATATAGGGTCCACCCAAAATACCACCCTGTAGATAAACACTTCAAAATCGTGTCCGGAGACTAAATTGTATTCTCTTTTACTTACCAAGGAACCTTTGTTGGTTCCGCAACTTAAAATAAAATAAACTTAATAAATCTCCAGCCTCTCTCTCGTTTCTCAAAACTATAAACAAAGCTTTATTCACAAAATCAAATATTATGCGGGTTGCTAGAAGCCAAGATCCATCATCACGGCACCTAAATAAGCTTATAAAACAAAAACAAACTCCTAAAATAAGAACACAAAAGTTAAACTACATGAATTTATTATTATGCTTTGAAATCGAATAAAATAAACATTCACAAAAAGATTCAAGATGATATGGTTGATTAAAGAAATTATTACTTTACAAACATCAAATAAAAGAATGACAATTATTGCATAAAAATTAGGTCTGAAGGACCCGTCAAATAAATGCGTTTAGAAATCATTAAATCGCAAAATAATTATTGTATTAAACCCCTCTAAGCAAACAAAATTGAACATGATTTAAAACTATTAATACATTTAGAACATATGAACTTGTATTACTTCAAACAAAAAGAAAACGTTCAAAAGATTACTGTAGAATTTAAACTACCTATTGTTTCCCTAGATTTTTCCGGAAAGAATACACTATGAAGATACTTTTCTAACATTAAAATAAACCAAACATTAACGTTAAATACTCAAAGCATTTGAACAAAACAACATAAAAATACAAACAAAAATATGTGACATAAACAATTATTCCTTACTCTAAATCTGGAGGTCCTTTGAGTTTCCAGCAACTTTTCCAAATACAAAAGAATTGAATTTACACTAAATTTAATTACGAGAAGGCATGGTTTCAACCCCAATAAATTTTTAAACACTTAACTTCCACAAAACAAAACTTGAATTTTCTCAATAACGAAGAGAATACCAGATCTCTCGATGGACACTGAAGATGGGATATTGATTCCATCAGCCAGGGAGTATGACGAAGATAGCGGAGTCAAAGAACACCAAGTACATAACGGAGATTTTCGTAATGATTTACCCAAAACTCAAGAAGAAAGTGGGACTAAATAATTTCCAAATAACTGGCTCGACACGGTTACTTCTTTACACGATCCTTCTAATGAAAACAGGGACGATGAGCTTGTCGTTCATCTCCACATACTAGTAAAAATACAGGTAACACCTTTCAGCATATGAATTTTTAAAGTTCGTCCGCACAATGATGCGTCAATATTTTAATCCTCAAAGAGGCCTCCCTCGAGGATTAACTCAAAATGCAAATTAATGCCCATAAACCAAATAGAAAACCAAAGCAAATTCACAGCCACTAAAATGTCGAAATTAACTGTGCGCCACACTTAAAGATCGAAACAAAACGCGAGAAGCACCGGGTCCGCTTGGACCCGGGAGGGCGCGGTGAACACCCGCGTTCCACGGTGTCCAAATTTTGACTCCCCGAGAAAATCACAAAGTACCAACGTAATCCCTATTCTCTCTGCGTCTCCTGTCACGCAGCTTGCGCTTACCGGAGTGGGGTTGGGAAGCCAGATGCACTACCTAACAGGTCAAAATGCTAATATTCTTATGAGGCAATGAAAAATTTCACTCCTTAGATTTTCAGCCCGAACCTGACTTAACAAAGACCGTGTGACTCCAGCATTCGCGACTAAGATTCCAGGAACCTTTTATTTACGTCTGGATCTTGATATTGAAAAAATAACAAAAGGCACGTCCGCTGGAGCCCAGAAGTCGAGACCACAAAGTTATCCATTCTTTAAAATAAAATTTTAACAAACATCCGTTCATAGAATGAAAAATTAAAATATTACGCGCCAGAAAAACAAATATCTGAACGAAATTGAAAGACTGGGGCGGATTTAGTGCGAATTTTAAAATAACATTACAGTATGTATGCCATCCGCAGTACTTATGATATGGAGGGAACAAAAGGATCATCTAGCCGATTGTTACTTCTGCATAACAAAAATAGCAGATTTCTCTGCAAAAAATAAAAAATCTGTTGTGTATGCTAATTTAATATCGGCGATAAGACCCGTTGGCCTTCCAGTTCCTGTGCCACCTGAAACATTTGAAGGGTCAGATGAAGAAGATGTCGACATTGTTTCTAGCAATGATCCAGAGTTTATTCCTCCAGATCCCACTGAGCCACATTTGATCACACAGGCACAACTAAACGATTTAGTTCGTGATTTGAACTTAAGCAAAAGCAAAGCCGAGTTGCTAGGCTCCCGATTGAAAAGTTGGAATTTATTGGAACGCAGTACCAATATTAGTCATTTCCGTAACCGCGAATAGAAGTTTTCTGAATTTTATTGTATGAACGACAATCTTACCTACTACAGTGATGATGACGATTTGATGTAAACTTTTGCACGTAAACACAAACCAGAAGAATGGCGACTGTCCATTGATGCATCTAAATTTAGTTTGAAAGCAGTTCTATTGCACAATGGCAATGCATTGCCTTCAGTTGCCATTGCATATTCAGTTCACGTAAAGGAATCTTATGAAACTATGAAATGCCTTTTAACGAGCGTAGACTATAAACAATACAAGTGGAAAATCTGTAGAGATTTGAAAGTTATAGCTTTGTTATTAGGCATGCAACTGGGATTTACAAAATGCAGTTGCTTTTTATGCGAGTGGGACAATCGTGCTAAATCGCAGCATTATATTGTGAAAAGTTGGCCAGGTAGGCAGATAGTTGTGGGAGAAAAAAATATTTTGCTTGAAAGCCTTGTGGATAGAAACAATATCTATTTGGGCCCTTTGCATATAAAGTTAGGGCTGATAAAGAATTTTGTGAATGGTATGGACCGTGGCGGAAGAGGTTTTCAGTACATAAAAGAAGAATTTCCAAAAATCGGCGAAGCTAAGATAGAGAAGGGTCTCCAAATTTGGCAATTAATGAATCACGGTGATTACTGTTGGTTACTGATTGATATAAAACTGTCATATAGAATATTTTAATGGGTTTTATGTACATTTTGTAATATAAAATGCATCTAATTACTTCAGCGTTTTATTTCGAAACAAAATCATTGTTTTCTCGGAAACTATACGTGCAAGGGAAAAACCAAAAGCAAATTTGGATTCAGCATGAAAAAATGATTCAAGATTACCTATTTGTAACTAGGAACCAGAAAAAAAAATGTTTCAATTTGTTAATTTTTGTTAGAATTTTTAGTTTTGCTTTTTTTTCTTGTTTACTACGGAGACGTTATTGTCGTATTTCTGTTAGTGTCTAAAATATACGTAAAGTTTCGTGAATGTAACATTATAATTAATTAATTATATTATGTATACAAGAAGATAATGATGATAATTGAATATATGGCCATCTGCGATTCGAGCTCACAGCTAGCATTTTAGTGAATGAAAATAATATAATTGGTATCCAATTACAGCATTGTAATTCCTAAACGTTGATTTGTATTCAACTAAGCCTGGCATTGAGATCAAAGCTAGCAGTTAGTTGATCTATTGGAGGTTGTGCATCCGAATTAAATTGATTTTGGAGCATGAATGTACTTATTACAAAAGAGTCATACATGTACCTAGAATATACAGGGATTTGCACTAAATTTCCACTTCTGCATTCAAATTAAGAAACGTTTGTTGTTGTAGGTTTTCTTAACACAAGGTAAGAGTAGTCTAGGCTTATTTTAGAACATACATACGTTACTGTATCATTAATGTTTTTAAATATTAGCAATAACCATTTCCGTGAACATTTGTGATCTTTTAAACAAAATGATCTTTAACCGTACTTACGTAAATAAATCCTATAGTGATGAAAATAAAAATGAAAACGTCAAGAATTTATACCCGGATTTGGACGTATAACAAAAGTCCGCAACTTAACGTCTGAGAAATCAATTTAGAAATACTAAGAACTTTTCTTCCTTGATGAAGTTTGGAGAAAATTGTTACTTTGCCTTTATTTATAGTTCAATATTAGTTTTACCATCAGTTTTACCTACTTTTCTTTTGTTTTCCATTATTGAACAAAGGAAGAAACAAAAATCGTTTAGGAACGTCTGGTGAATGTCTATATAACTTTATCCTGGCATATAAAAAACGCGTTAGCAAGGAGGTTTGGAACGTCCCATCGTAAACCAAGTGGCGTAGCATGAACGAGGCATAAACAGTAAATGAGTTGGAATTTACAACCAGCAGACTACGGAATTACTACTCGTCAAACTTTATTTCCCGCGTATATTATTTATATTTTTGTTGGCAACTTTTTTAAGAGTTTTTCTTGAAAACAAGGGGGGTGTATCGCAACGAGAATAATGAATATGCGAGAAATGCGGACGGTTACCGTAGACTCGGTTCATGGTAACAAATCGCCTCGAGACATTTACAATTCCGATGCGGTTTTACGGACACCTACCGGTCTGCCCGTTTTGGTTAAAGTCCCTTTGCATGTCCGCTAGTCCTAGCCCTATGATAAATTTATTTTCCTAAATTGCAAAATGGTTCAGTGAACCACATGACGGCTTTTATACCGAAAGCTCGCATTAAAATTTGAAAATACAGGAATGGAGCAATTTGAAGAAATTGTGAAAGCGTGGTCTACTTGCTATTTTATTGTATAGCTGTACTTTTTGATTAGAATATTTGAATACTTCATCAGAATTGAATATGAAAATCTATACTACTGATGCATTCCAATTTATGAATAGTGTTTAGTATGCACGACTATACTTCAATATTTCCAATCAATTTTACAAACCATACTAGACAAGTCAATTTTTCGCTTAGCGAGTGCAATAAAGCATTGATAGAAATTATAAATATTCAGTAAGAATTCTTCCGGAGAATTCTTTATTCCATTGAATAATCTCGACGTTTCATATATGTTCTGTTTATTTTAAGGGTATTTTACGCACTTATCGATTGATTAATCGGCAACGTCAGTCATCAGTTAGCCGTTTTCTAAGGCCATAAACACGGTTGTTCTAGGTGACCTCTCCATAGTTTATTGCCGGAACTTGGATCTTAAATTTACCCACCACATCCCCATCTTACCTTTAGTTACATGTCAGTATTTTACAACTCAATCGATATCTATACTGCAAAACGCGTATATTGACCTAAAACCCGGTCATTTTCTGAAATTCCCCTTTAGAGTAGTCGTCTCGGCATTTCATGAAATTCTTTAAAAGTATGTAGCCACGAATTTATTCTGTACGTGAAAAATGAAGTCTGCCACATGTAGGATTGCTAGAGGACGTCAGAGTAAAGTCCTTCGTATGCGAGTTACGAGATCCATGTATTTTGCGCGTGCCGCCGCGCCACAGTCCCGGAAAATATTTCTAGAGCAAGCCCTCTTCGCGGTTTCAGCGACACCACTAAGGTATCTGTCCTTGTTGTTTATGTGCTCCTCTTCGTGGCAGTGAGAAATGGAGTCTACAGCAACGGAAAACGATTTTTCCTGGAACTATTCTAGTTGTGTCGGGGCCAGACTGTCTCGTCTGTACTTCTGCTGCGTTTACAGCACTGATCAAATTTTTTATGGAATTCGATGTAACATAGTCTTGAAATTGTATATATGGAACTGTTCGTGCGATTGACAGCTAATCTGAATTAATGCAATTTCGAACTGTTTCTTATTTCAACCGGAAATTAGTTCGAATTCCTTTGATTTTCAATTTTGATTCGCCGTAAACCTCGAGCGTGCCTGTAGGTCACGCACGAAATGCTAAAAGGGTTTTTTGGTAGGTAGTTTTAATATGATATACTATATTTAGTTACTCCATCTTGATACCATGCGATTTTACTCTTTCCACCAGATTTTCTTATCCTTTTCTAAATTTTATTAATCCCAACTCGCGTTTGTTTTATAAATATTTCGATTTATACCCAACTATTCTCATACATTTGTTTTTATTTATCTCCGGAGAATATCTATTTGCTTTAATGTTCTTCAAATGGTGCGAGTGTTATAACAGTCTCGTTATGTATGAATAGGTTTCTGTATGTATCCCTTCCTTATAAAAAATAAATAAGTGAGAATCCTTGAGAATTTGGTTTACACTTTTAGAAGGATTTTATAAACGTAAAGAAAATTCGAAATTCTATACAAACCGTGCGGAAGTTTCTATAAATAAATATTAAATATTGGCTTTGTAACTTAGTGATATTCATAAATATGTTGCACTGGTAGATAAATACAACATTTTATGTTCTTTTTCTTACTTATTTATTGGTTCCTCGCTGTGGTTAGCACCTGAATGGTAGTCTATATGTGATTAATGAAATGGGAAGTTTTTTTTGTCTTATAGATTTGTATGTTTAAATAAGCATTATTTTCGAATGGATAACTTGTGTCTTGGATAAAATTAATATTTTAATTTCACTTGTAATTACTTCAGTATGAATTAGTCATTATTGCAAAATTGTAAATTGTTCAAACAGTAAATTGCCGAGATTTTCAATTGTACACATAAAATTGTTGTCTTCATTAAGTGTAAATATCAAATACAAGCTGTATAGACACAAGCGTTGTCGGTCTACTTGGGTTTAGAAATTCCAGGTTATGATTTCCACTAGCATAATCTATAGAACAAATTCCATGAGACATTCTAGACAATTAACTAATTAGTAGAGATAAGAACAGATATTTGGAAAATCAGAGTAGATAATGATCTAACTACAAATTAACACAGAAGCTAGAATAATTAAGATGTTGCAGAATTCAAAACTTGAATTCGAAGATGCTTGGTTCGTGAACTCCATATAGTTATAAAAATCAAAGTTGATTCAGTCTGGCTGATAGTCGTGTTTGAGATGTCTAAACTATACATATCGACAATATTGTCAATGTTTGCTTAAGGATACAAAAATTACATAAATAGCGTTGATTTTATGTTTTATTCATCTGCTAGTTTTTAGAAAGATGGATTAACTGAAAATCAAGAAATAGGAAAGAGTGGAGTACATTGAGAAATCTTGTCAGAAATACCTGCTGCAGAGAAACGCATATTCACTAGGAATTTTATTTATCATACATGAGGCCTTCAAATTTTAAGAAGGTACTGTAGTTGTGCAAACGTGCCCCTGCCTACCTCATCAGGTAGTGTAAGCGTCACATTATAATGTAAGTTCTTAAATCTGTACCAAACTGGCTGTTGTTTTTACTTTTTTTGGTTGTGGAAGTTTCAGTCCAACGGAGGCTTTATCGATAACAACTGGAAAAGCAAATGTTACGGGTAATTACGATTCATGCAACATAATATTAACAGATATGCCTACTTTGAACTAGCTCTTAAATGCCGGAGACGAGTCATGGGCGAGGAGGGCCTAGTGCCGGCGGTAGACGGTAGTGCAGGTACGAGAATCTTAAAGAAATTTGGAATCGAGAGGGCGCCAACCGCAGAAGAATTTCGTTGACCTAATTTCGAAGGGGAGATCCTGCAGCTGATCTCCTTATCTAGGTCACTATACGAGAAGCTTTTCAGGTTTGAATGACAGGTTCGAACATTACACAAACAGAAAGAAACGAGATTGTACTGCCCACTCGGAAGATACTTACGTTCTCAGTACGGGATTAAACTAACATTGTGTATGTAGGTGAAGGTCGACGTCCACTGGTTCCAAAACAGCTGATATCTGAAACAATTTATTCGGACACTATTTCCAAAAAAAAGAGTTAGAAGGTAAAATAACAAAATCTATTAGCATACTCATAAATTGGAACAATCAACAGAGTACAGCGATCTTCAGTTACACTGCATAAAAATTGTTCCAACATAAACACAAAGGAAAGAAAATGCATAAATATGCATAAAAATGCATATACCGTACGCCTGACTTCATGGATGCAAAAACAACATTGATAACGCAAAATGTCCTTGGATATTAAATTACGATCGCTTGTGAAAAGAAGCACACATAAATTTAAAAATATTAACGAGGTCGTCACCTCCAGGTGTTTTCTCATTTAGCTTTGGATCCAGTTAAATATTTAAATAAACTTTTAAGGAAGGCAAATTCGCTAAGTTATTAATATCACAGATTGTATAACAAAAGAATCTTTTCATGAATAAACTATTAAAAGAAAGATTAAAATGTTAACTTTCGATTATTCAATCTCTACGTTGTTAAACTGGCAGAACTGATAAATTTCGACTAAGTAAAATGTTATTACAAGGTTTTTCACTAATGTGAAATGACGTTACAACAAATTAATTTTTAATCTATTTGTAAACAAACCAAACTGGTAACGAGTCGAAGAAAAATTCACATTGGCAAGCAACCAAGCTCAACGGTTGTGAGACGATTTGTGCCAACTCTAGCTCCTTCACAAGATACAAATTTAATGGTAAAATTATTTACCGTGATACCGGAACTAATCCAAAAGAGGTATCCACGTTTGTGGCACAAAGCACAACATTTCACTGCACACTGGTTGACACCAAATTTTTTTTAATAGACTAATACAGTTCATTTCCAGTGACGAAGCGACAACTTCACGTACATACTGATACTGTAGATAGAGGTTTGACGGCGATGTAATCTTTATCGCCTTTAAAATGCGAGACGGTACAATTCTCTTAGAAGATTCGACGGAACTGTTTAAATACAGCGAACGCTGTAGCAACACAGAGTTCCTTCGGAATGCACCCGGAAAGATAGGATTATTAAAAGTTTGGTGTGAGATTAGCTTGGTGAATCCGTCGATAAGACGCTAATACGGAAGCGACACATCTGGCAGATTTCAGGGATTGTCAGGATATATTTGTCGAAGACAGAAATCATTCACGACGTATACACTCAGGCTTCATACAGAACTTATGCGGATGCTTCTCAACTACTTGAAAGGATCCCTGGACCCAAGTCCAAACTTTCCACACAAGGTAAACTTACTTTCGCGACACTTAACAAAGCTCTTCTTAAACTATGGTTCGAAGTGACAATTCTCCAACTCCCAAAGAGGTTGGTCAATCATCCCATTGGTCTTCAGGAGCTGCAGTCAGCTATCATATTTTATAAATACTTACTTGTTTCGAAGTGCTTCAAGTGTTTCTAATATAGGGTTTTCCAATAAGAGGTGTTATTTTGATATTCAAAGAAAAGTGCCATTTTTTAATATAAATGATCGGATGTTTATTTCATTATAAAGAGGAAGGTATGCCGTTAATAGTGCAAAATAACATCAGGCAAATGACCACCACGACCACGCTTACAGGACAATATCCTTTTCATGAAATTTTCCATGACCAAATCGCAAAGTGGCTGCCCTATGTCCTCGATAGCCTCACGAATTCCATCTTTGAGGTCTTGAATCGACGCTGGGCTGTTGGCGTAGACCTTCTCTTTCACGTGGCCCCAAAGAAAGAAGTCGCAAGGTGTTAAATCACAAGATCTCGGTGGCCAATTGTGATCACCTCTTCGAGAGATAACACGGTCCGGAAACTTTTTCCGTAAAAGATCAATGGTTTCGTTGCTTGTGTGGCACGTAGCGCCGTCTTGTTGAAAGTAAACGTTGTCCAGATCAATACCATCCAATTCCGGCCATAAAAAATCGTTAATCATCTCTCGATAGCGCAATTCAGTCACCGTAACTGTTGCTCCAGCCTCATTTTCGAAAAAGTAAGGTCCAATGACTCCGCCGGACCATAAACCGCACCAAACAGTCACACGTTGAGGATAGACAGACTTTTCAACAATAACTCTTGGAATTTTGCTTGTTGACGAAGCCACCGAGGTGGAAATGGGCCTCATCTCTCAAGATGGTTTTTCGATGGAATTCTGGATCATTTTCATGCATTTCAACGACCCAATCAGCAAAGAGACGACGTTGTTGATGATCGGCCGGCTTGAGTTCTTGTGTTAACTGGACTTTATAAGCCTTAAGACCCAAATCTTTATGCAAAATACGGTGTAATGACGTTTGTGGAATGGCTAATTCCAAAGAACGACGAGGAATGGACAAACCTGGGTTTTCTTTAACACTTTCGGCTACAACAGCAATATTCTCGGCTGTTCTTGAGCGACGTGCACGGGTTTTATTCTTCACATCACTAACTTGTCCCAAGAGCTCGAATTTTTTCACCAATTTCTGTATTGCGGTCCGACAAGGTGCTTCACGGTGACCCAAAAATGTTCGAGTTTTACGAACCGTCTCTGCCAAATTCTCACCATTTTTATAGTGAATTTTAATAATTTCAATGCGTTGTTGAAGCGTGTATCGTTCCATATTTATTAATGGCGTAGTTTCTACTTGTCAAATGTCAAAAAATGATAGCTTCAAAAGTGACATCTACCGAAATAGCGGGCTATTCAAAATAACACCTCTTATTGGAAAACCCTATACTTAAACAATTTCACTGAAAATTGAAATGTTTCTTGCAAGTGACACACAAAAAATAAATATAGATTTTGTATATTTTTAACAGCTTGTCTATTATTATCAAATAATAGAACACAAGAAAATATCCACTTATCAATCTATGACAGTTGTTATCTAAAAAATCTGCTTTTCAAGTCAAAGCTCGCCGGTGAGTTCGGGGTTTTTTACATGTCTGAAAAGTAAACTTCAAACAAGGATGAAATGAAACTCTAATCTGTCAGCTTGATAACGTTCAAAATTTATTTGGGGCGCCAGATCGCCTCAAGTCATACTGAAAAATATGATAATACATACAGTCACAAGTAAATAAATCACATAAAAGAAATAGTAAATATAATGAGTTCAAATCAATATAAATACAAAATATATACAATAACTTCTTAATTGCTCCAGCCCTGAGATAATTGGCAATAATATCAAAAAAAAGAGAGAATATAATATAAGCAACAAAATTAGACAAGTTCGCAGACAAAATAAATGCTTCGGCATGGTCTGTTTTAATTTATAGAGAACAATATACAGGGTGTCCCAAATTGAGTTAGATAGTATGGGTAATTTTTATATTATTATAGTTAGAGCTTTGGCTAAATTAAATTAAAATCAAAGTTGCCATTAATATGTCGGAATCCGCCATCTTGAGTTTTGTTTTGGCATCATTTTTAAGTGTATTTTATCGAAGCAAGCAACTTTCATATTAAAACTTTGACATTTTAGAAAACTGCGATTTTCACTTTTTTTTGGAATAATTGCTAAGCGGTTATGAATTTTAAACTTTTCTAACCTAAATCTGAATCAGCATACTAAATTGCACAACATTGCCTATTTAACCAAAGCTACTAAAATACTACTACTTAAAAGTTAATAGAGACAATTAAGTTGACTGTATGAAGCGAGAATTCGGTAGGATTTGTCTTCGTCGTTGGTTACTTCTCGAAGAGAAAGTTTGCAAATCACATACCAAGACGCAGTATCTGAACAGAAGCTGGAGCATCTCCCTGTTCTCTTCGGATAGCCGGGGTACTGTTCCTAGATATGCGATCACTTTCACAGATGACCAAAACAAAAACGGGAAAGAGACTAGACGAAAAAAGAGAAAAGGTTGAAAAAGGCGTACAAGAGAAAAAGAAACAAACCGTCAGAGTCCAGGAAAACAAATTTGAGTTAAGCATAATTGGAGTTTAAGAAATAAAAAGTAGCTAAAACAAATTTTGCCAAATTTGGTATGTGGCCTTGTTAGAGGATCACGGCGAAGAATAGTTTAACACAGCAAAAACACCAAATTTACCAAATAGTTAGATTAATCTAGTTGTCCCAACACCATTAATCCGCCACTAGCGAAAAAATACCAATCAAGCGTGCAGGGTTCAAGTTCTCTTTTTCCGCAAAGCGGAAAAATGATAAAAATTTCAAAAGACCAACAGTACAGCCGACTAAAGATTTATTTTGCTAAAGGTGAACAGAAGTTTGGTAAATTAATGACTTAAGGAAAGTCGAATCGTAAATCTTCATCATTTATTGGTCTTAAGATTAAAAACTTTGCAACACTGGACATGCTAAGCGGTCCATATTACTTATGTGTCCAAAATTAAGTGACAAAATCATTCTTTTATTATAAAAAAACTAATAAACTAAAAGATTTAGAAACACACGAAAAACATTTAAAATTATGTTTTAATTGTATCACATTGAACATATTAAGAAATTGTTATGTCACTTAAAAATCTTCTACGGGGGGTAAAGACTATATAAATACAAAAATGATCGAGTTTTCTCTTCCGGCAAAATTTAAACGCATTAAGGCTGTAGTGTGTTGAACAATGCGAAAATCTTCAGAAAACTGAATTTTTTAAAGGTAAATAAAATTCAAAAGCAGTTTTGTTCAAACTAAAATTTGTCACTTAATGTAGATATATAGAAGAATGTACAATCTGGGAAGAGAACGGTTAAGAATGGGCCAATGAAAAAGCTTTATTTTGAATACAGACTAGAAGGATTAGATATTTTGCTTGTGTGAGACAGCTCATTCCTGGAATTCCCCAGAAAAGTTATTTGTTTGCTGAAGTAAATTTTTCCCAACAAGAAAAACCAACTTAAACGCAGTTAGGTGTCTTAATTAACAACAGCATACTATGATTTTCACGTAAAAGATCGTTTTTATTCGAAGACAAAAGTATAATTAGATACTTTACAGTTTAAGTCGCAGAATTGACGTCTACTTATTTATGGTCTATCTTTGCACCGAAACAAAAACCAATCTTCAAAATATTTTGCCACAATCTTCTCTGTTACAAAAACATTTGATTTTAAAGAAATTTGGAAACTTTAGTTTTTAACGAATACCTAGGAAGTCACGAATTATTTTAATGAAACAAAATAGCAATAAATTTATCTCAAAGATAGGCGAATTTTTTCCTGTCCCTTTTTTGAAATTAACCGTAAATAGTTAACAGTTTTAATCGACATTACTAAAGGCGTGCTTGTATATATCATCTAAAAATAGAACCTAAATACATTGTAACCTTCACAACATTGCTATTATAAAAAAAGTGTACAGAAGCTACAATGAAATATGTTTTTGTCATTCCATATGTATTGTGAATAATAGATTATTTGAAAATGTTTTTGTGACAGTATAAATATGACACTGAAAGGATATCAAATATATTCTGTTTAATAGTTACAGTAATAAATTTCGAAATGGTCAAATCATGTTCAAGATAATTATTTCGTAAATTTAAAATTTTTCAATTTAAAATAATTGTGTACTTTTGTAATTCCTTCTAACAATGTTGTATATTATTTACTTGCATGTTATATTTAATAGGAAGAAATAATAAAAATAAAAATCAGGAAATTGCTCGAACGACTGCTAGTTCAGCTTATATTTCTTGTGCTATTAGAAAATAAGATGTTATTGGAATTGGTCCAACAAAATGCTAGCAGGTAGACATATCGGATGTAACTCTCAAGTTACATTTTAGTTGTGGAAACATTTGTGTTTACCATTGAAATTTATGTCGCTACTTCTTATGGTATATACAAAGACTAGAAATTATTATAGTTTGTACAATAACACAGGAAATATAAATGAATGAAATAGATTAATAGAGACTTATTCTGGTGTATAACTACTGCAGAAATCTTTCTGTCACAAATTAGAAAAGTGTTCGGCATCATTTTAAACAGTAGCCATTTGCCATACCAAAACTGGTATGAAAATGAAATTAATCAAAAAATGTATACTACTCGTAGCTCTGGTATTTTCTCAAAAACATCACAGGTGCTGTTTTTACTTTTGTTTTTGCTTTTTCTCTCTGGCTTACTCATATCTTATCGCTTCATTATTTCCCCCTATCTCTTCTAGTTCTTCCAGTACGCTGCTTGCTGTTTTTCGATTTTTTTTATTTCGATCTTCTTTCTCCCTCTGTCATATTTTCTGCATTCCTTTCTGTATACAGGGTGTTTCCCGTTTATGTAGTCAAACGTCAGGAGGTAATACAACATCGAGAAATAAGTGCTGTTTGCCGAATAGACTTATATGCGAAAATGCTTAATTTTTGAGATACAGGGTGTTAAAGGACATACTCCCTCTCCAAATCTCTACCACTGATAAGGTTGTAAATTATAACAACATGTAAGATAGCAGACACCACATAAGCCCCACGCCAAAATTACTGCGTAATATTCCAGCTGCTTTTCCAGTTATTCGAAACGTACAAGATCTCTACTTTAGACAATAAGTTGCAGCAGTTTCAAATGATCTAAATTACTCGCAGTATATTATACGCGGAAAACACCACAGTAACTTTGTTTGGTAAATTGAGTGTAGAATACAAAAATATTAAAATCAGTTAGTGTTTCAGTGGTGTAACATATCTTTTTTTGCAGAAGTATGAATTCCTCCTCCCTGCATCTCCGCCCATGGTGGAGGGCATCAACTACAAAAACTTTACCATAGTAGAAATCATACAAGAAATTTCAGCTCAATATCTTATGTTGTATTTAAAAGCAAATTAACAAAGAACACTCTGTATATCGAAAACTAAGAGCGTTTTAATATACAGTGGCGAACAAATGTATCGAAACATTCAAAAATTATTGTTTTGAATTCATATTATGAATTCTTCTAAAACTATTTTAAAACTAATTTTACCTATTTAATACCTTTTTGTTATCAACACTACATTAAACACAATATACGAGGTGTGTGAGAAAAGTAATGAGACTGGCAACACTGCGGGAGATCTGGCAACGTTGTGTCTACCGGCCTGTGCTAAACCGGTTTGTTTATCGCTTCCACTTCCTCAGTCCGAGTTACAACTCCGTACAGCTAACACATTATTTTTGACAGCGCCATCAGTGAAGTTGTGTTTTTGTTGTGTGTTACAGAAATGGGGCATCGGAATTTAGAGTAACGTTGTGCAATAAAGTTTTGTGTTAAACTTGGTGAATCCGCGAGTGTGACTTTTGAAAAGTTGAAACAGGTCTATGGAGAACAGTGCTTATCAAGAGCAGAAGTTTTCCGCTGGCACAAATCATTTTTGGACGGCCGAGAACACGTTGAAGATGAACCTCGCTCAGGGAGACCTTCAACTTCAAAAACTGACGAAAACGTTGAACGTGTGAGGGCTCTTGTGAGATCAGACCGTCGTTTAACAATAAGGATGATGAGTGAACAGTTAAATTTAAACACTTTCACCGTGCATCAAATTTTGACAGACATCATGACAATGCTCCGTGTCACACAGCAATTTCCATCAGTGAATTTTTGACCTGAAAACGCATTACTGTTGTTTCTCATCCCCCCTATTCACCTGATTTGAGTCCTTGTGACTTTTTCCTTTTCCCGAAATTGAAACATGTCCTAAAAGGACGTCATTTTGGAACTCTGGAGAACATTCAAAAGACTGTGACCGACCAGTTAAAAGCCATACCAGTTGAAGCCTTCCAGCGCTGCTACCAAGAGTGGGAACAACGACTCCGCCGGTGTATAGCTGCCCAAGGGAACTACTTTGAAGGGGATAACATTGTTGTTTGAAAAAAATAAAAACTTTGGTTAGTATGAAATCAGTCTCATTACTTTTCTCACATACCTCGTATGTCCACAAATGTGTTCTCTTTTTAGAAGAGAATGGTATTTCTTTAAAGATTGCACTATCACAGAGAATAAAAGTATGGAAACATTCATTTTCCTTTCAAAAGTAAGTCAGTAAACTACTTTTATGAATATTTAATTGTGAAACTTAATATTATTTGTCTAACAATGGTTCAAGTAAAATATTACAGTATAATAATATAAAATACAGTATAAAGGAAAAAATTATTCAGAAGTATAAAAATGGTGAAAGACAAGGAGATATTGCAAAATCACTGTGTATGTATAGGGAAACTAAATAAAATAATTTCAAAGTTTTCACAGCGAGGCAATACTGATGTAGTAGCAAAACCTGGCAGACCTCGGAAAGCGACCAAGAAAATCGACAATTTGATTAAACGAAAAGCTACAAGTGACCCTAGGAAAACTGCTGTGCAAATAAATAAAGAGATCAGACAAGAATATAAAAATTTAGTGTTGTCTGATATGACAGTTAGATGTCGTTAAACAGATATAAATCTTCATGGACGGCATGCAGTTAAGAAGCCTCTTCTTTCAAAGCGTCACAGACTGACAAGGTTAAAATTTGCACGAGAGCATTTACACTGGGCTCTTCAACAATGGTCCAATGTGGTATTTAGATACGATTCTAAATGTTTTATCCCTACCGTAAAGCATGGAGGAGGTAATATAATGGTGTGGGGCAGCTTCCGGTGAAGTGAAACTGAACCAATTGCTTTAATCAAAAGAAAAATGGATAGTCGAGTTTACATAAACCTTCTAGAGGAAAATTTGTTACCTTATGAAGAGGAACATTTGGCATTACTTTGGATATTCCAACAAGATAATGATCCAAAGAGTGGTTCAGAAATGATTTTGAGATACTAAAATTCAGTTTTTGGAATGGCCATCACAGTCGCCAGATTTGAACCCAACAGAGAATCTGTGAAACCATCTAGATAAAAAAAATAAGGCAAAAAAATATTAAAAACCGAGACGATTTATAGAATGCCATTAAGGAAGAATGGAAGAACATTTCTTCAGATTACTGTACCGAGCTGATCGATTCAATGCGATCAAGATTGGAGGCTGAAATTAAAGAAATTTTAATTATTTTGTTTACAAAATGTTGTTCTTTGAGTTTGAAAATTACCAATGTTTCCATACTTTTATTAATCTAATTTATAAAATTAGTTTTTTATTTTTCCTATTAATAAATTAATTTGAGTTTTAATGTTGTTTTTCCTTATAACTGCAGGTGCTGATTATGATATAATATCTTAACATACAGAATTGCTTCCATACTTTTGTTCGCCACTGTATGTTTATTCAGCATAGTACACTTATTTTTCGATGTTCTATCACCTCTCAATGTTTGACTACATAAACAAACACCCTGTATAGTATGGTATATAACTAGTAGTGGGCAAACTTGGTCCAAATTTTACACACGAAGTCGCTACACAATTATTTGATTCAACTTTTGCTCTAAAATTAGTTTTTGTCAAAACATTTGCTTGTTTTTATGATTTACTGCGCCTCCGAGAGGGAAAATAGTGTTGATGTGTTATGATTAAGATACATAGAATCAGTGCCAATTTTCAAAAAGGATTAATTGGCTTTTTGTGACTTTCCTTTAGGGTTTAATAAATTTCTTATTCATCCTAACCATGCTAATATACTGTGAAATTCGTGGTCTTTTAGTTTTCATTCTTAGCATCTAACATTGTTTTAGTAATGCATTGTGATTACCATGTCTTGGTAAAAACTAAGGAATACTTTAAAATGACCTACTTTGACTACATGATGGAGGTGGTAGAATTATTCAGCGTTGTTATCCTCTTTTTGTAGGAAAGACTGCTATAGTTTAGCGTACATAAGCAACATGCTGAAAAAATATTGTAAATACATGGGGATAGTCGTACACATGTTGTAACAGTTCACGACTCAGTGGTTTATTGTAATTGGAAGTCAACACAAAACAAATTAGATGCGTGGAACATTTAGCGTATTTTGGTAACGAACTACAACTCTAGCATGCCTAGTGATTCTAAATTGCCGCAATTCAACGACGAACTAATGACGTAACATCTCTGAAACTTCCAACACTGCTTTGATGGCAATTTTTCTAACTTGTGAATTGATTCTAAACTACATTTAGTTGCCAGAATACGTTTATTGTCTTTTGGCATGTCGGGATCACTTTACTTTTGGTTTAGCAAGCTACTATCGTTGCATCTACTAGTTTGTACCACATCTCTCAAGCTGGCTTTTGTTAGCCTACGAATGTCTCTGCATCCGTCATCCTAGCATGCCATATAGGTTTTCTAGCGATGAAAGATCTGAGAATCGTGCCGGTTATGGACTACATTATTATACTTCTGGTTGGAGCGAAATGTGAAAAATGACATATTAATGGCACTCCCCGCTTTGATATCTTACAGAAATTCAGCATTTATGCAATTCCAACAACTATTATGGTCATTGATGCCACAAATCTAATTGAGTTTGACTGTGATAGCAGTCACCTGAAGACGTAATAGAGGCTAATATGTAGTAGTGTAATCGCAGAGTATTTAAAGTGTGAGGTGCTTGGAGTTATCAGATTTTTGCAAGCCGAAGTAGTTAATCAGAGCGAAATTTATCGCAGATTACAGGGCGTTTATGGCACGAACGTTTTAAGGCGCAAAGTCAGCTTTTGGTATCAAGAATTTGAAAATGGAAGAACAGAGCTGAATGATGATCCGGAGAAGAAAAAAGGCAGACCAAGGACCTTACACGCGGATGACAACTGCACAGTTCGTGAAATTGCTGCAATGACTGGCACTCCTAAGAGTTGTGTTCATGAAATCATATGCGATCTAAACTTTAGAAACTTGACAAGCAGCGGTACCGTGAAAAGGGATGTTCAGACTAGTGTCATGCTGGGATAAATGTCCCAACGTTTACAGAGATTATGTCGAGAAATAAACAAAGGTATGTAGTTCTTTGTACAATATCGGACACCGTTCGTAGAAAAGATAGAGATCGTCCACACAGGTAATTGAGTAAATTGGTATCGACCAAATCTTCGGCGGGAAGTTTTGTTTATTTCGTTTCTTAACGCAGTTTCTACTCGGGTTTTGCCCATACCATCATCGTTCATGTGGAATAACTCACCAACATGACCTTGAGGCTTTTTAATATTTTATGGATCTTCGATTTTCTTGAAACCCTGTGAAGATCTTTCTTTTGCTAAAAAACAAAGTGGTTTTCTTAGTTGTACAAAAGAAGTTTTTCTGTGGTTTTCAATGTTTTTCTAAACTCCCTATATTTAAATGTTACCATCAGGGGAAGTGCAAGAGATAAAGAGATTGAATTTGGACCTTTATAAAAATGATGGTATGTTAAGAGGTTTGAAATTCATATTTTTAAATTGCAAATAAGCACTTTTGGTGTTTTTTCTATAAGCGAAATGACATAAATTAGGAAGTAGGGAAGCTAGAATATATACATGCTATTTACGCGAAGATTCGTCAGACAATGAACTAGAAACTGCTGTGATAGTGTGATGTGTTTCAATCTTTCTGTTTTTACTTTAAGGTGAGTGAACTTCTAGTTATTTTATATTCTGTGCTGCTTTTACCTAGTGTGAATGTTATAATATCCAAGAATTATCGTAAAGTATTTTGTGTTATATCCCTTGTCGGTTTTAGTAATGAAAGGAAACTTTATTTAAAAATTGTTTTCACCATAAAATGAAGTTTGCGTATATGTAGTTGCATCCTTTGGGAAACATAGGTTAATAATGGATTATTCTACAGTCCCACAGCTGTTCTAATGTAAACCAGAAGGAGTAATGTGTGGGTAGTTACGTAATCTTAACTCGTATGCTTAAAAGCATAAATCAAATATATTATTTAAATAATTCACGTTACTAGCAAGAGAACGTAGAGAAAGCAGCACAAAACCGCGCATAAAATGTGCATACAGTGATAAGATATGCGATCGTTTTAACCACGGATAAAATACGATCTTTTGCCTTCTCAACTCTTCTATTTTCTTAGGTTAGTTACCTCAGAACGTGAACGGAATGCATTTGGCGTTTTAGTAAGTGATTAAGCTCTAATAAGCTTATAATCCATATTAACGTCACTATTTTTAGCGAGGGAGTAATTTCACAAACGATAATTTCCCAATTTCTTAAGCTAATGTGTTGATGTTACCGGCAAATAGGTGAAGTGTAATGTAGAAAACGTGGTAAATGTAATGATGCTACGAAGATGTTTTGGCTCCCACTTGTAACAAAGCAGACAAATCGGTTAATTAGCCTGCAGCTCCAAGACGAGGATGCGTCATTATTACGATGCAGTCGCAAAGGACGCGAATGCAATTTTCTGCTCAATTACAAACAGGCACGTATACACAATTCTGTGCTCTCCGATCTCTCTCGAAAGGTTATGCCCCGTCCCACAGATGTCTAAACATTCCAAACACATTTTTAGAAGTTTTCTCTAAAATACAAAACATGTTGAATTCGTTATCCTGTTCCTTTTTTACTTCAGACTCTTCTTCTCACAGTAACAATCGGAATTTTGTGTTCAAAAGGAATTTATAGTTAGTTTTGTAGTATCCAATTTATTTTTTGCTTACTTTCCTAACACGATTAAGTGTGATATATAAGATACTTTGTTTTATATTTTTCTTTAAAGGAAAAAGTTTAATACACCTTCCATAAATTTCCTTATACAAAATTTAGCAAAAAATGGAATAAATTTTAAATTGCGGACTGTCTCCTGGGACGCCAGTAAGTTTGATGTCATTTCTCCACATAAAAAAGCCATGTTTCGAAAATAGCAAAAACGTGGAAAGCCAGAAAAGTATTTTAATTGGGTTTTTTACATTTAAGTAAAAAATATAAATAACTGTTAACTTTGCTTTAAAGTTTTGATTTCTTTGAAATAGACTATTTACTCTTTGTGTCCCATGCTTGCCATTAATTTGTATTTATGTCAAAAGTAAGATAAGAGAATGAACATGTTTTATTGCATGGTTTATGTGTGTTACTGCTCTTTGATACCGTTGATTCTGTGATGGTATTAAAAATGTAGTGATATTTGAAAATGATAAAAAAAAGAGAGTATAAAAAAAATTTTGTTTTTTGTTTGATAAATGTAATGACAAAAAAAATAAATTAATTAATATTGTCAAGAAAATAGCGTTTTAATAAAAAAATTAAGAACCACACGAAGAAAAATAAGGACCCTGAGAAAGGGCTCTCCATATCATAACATAAAAAAATTGGCGTCCCAACGTGGTAGGGCAAGTTAAATAAAAGACATTATTATCATTTTGTTAGTTGTCTGTTGGTAGTGGAAAGATGTCAAAGCGAGGTAAATCGGTAGATGGTAGAAAAAGGGACAAAAGTGAGGAAGAAAATATTGAAATTGAACAGATGGAAAAAGAAAGTACTTGTATGGAGGAGACCATGGGAGATGTTGAAAAGGGAGATAAAGAGCAAAAAGAAATAAGACAACAACAACCAGATTTACTTAAAATATTAATAGAAATGAAACAAGACTAAGATAAAAGATTTGAAGACCAAACTAAAAGATTTTGAAGACCAAACTAAAAGAATAGAAGACAAAACTAAAAGATTAGAAGAGATTAAACAAGATAATACTAAAAGATGTTGAAGAGAAATCAACAGCAGGTAATCATGGACCAAGCCATTATTGTATATTAGATAGCGGGATTCAAAATAGGGCAAAATTCTCAGTAAACCACAAACGAATAAATCCAAAAGAAAGAATTAACAGTTTACCAATAAGAAAGGCAAATCTTAAAAATAAGATAAAGAATAATTACAAAAAAGAAAAAAATTGTCAAAATAACAATAATAATAAAGAAAAATTGAAATATACTATTAATTGGCAGAATAAACTAAGAAGAGCAAGAAAAGCGGAAAGAAGAAACAAAATGAAGATGACAATGGAAAATAAGAGGTTGGAGGGGATCAAAGTCAAAAGAAAATCTAAAAATAAGACTAGAAAGAAAAATAAGGAATCGAGGTATAAAATATTTAAGACACATAGTAAATCCAAAATAAGGATGGAAAAATATAAAATGATAATGAAAGAACATTTAAAGAAGTTACTATCAGGAGTCAGAGAGGAACAAAGAAATTACAAATACAGAAAAAGAAAGAAAATCAAAGAACTAGAATAAATGCTACAAGAGAATGTTAAAGTAAAAATTAGAAGCCAATGTTGACAGAAATAACCAAAGAAGAATAGGGAACATTGCGTATTAGGTTTGACAAGAAGGTATGAATGATGCTTGAATGAATGTGTTAAAGATAATCATAATGAGTTAAATAATTATTAATGAAGTATTATTAAAATGATGATAATTATGAAGATTTGAATATGAAGTTAGTAGTATAATAATGATAATAATAATAAATAATTAATGATATGATTGATAATATTAAAAGAAAAGGTCAAAATATGATTCTTAATATGAATAAATAAAGATAAAATATGATATTGAAGTAGATAGATGAGGCAGGGAATTAAGTTATATGAAGAAAACGTTACTATTAGAGAAACTATTTTTTTGCAATTTCTTAAGAAGTTGTAGAAAATGATTTGTATGAATGCAGCATGAATGAAAGCTAGTTGGAAAATAGAGGAAAATAAGGAAGAAATAGGAAGGAAATGTGAAATAAAATGAAAATATCGAATATTGAGTTAAAAAAAACAATAAAAAAAATCCTGTATAAAATGTTAATAATGCTAACTAAACTTATAAAATTTTAAATTGTTATTCTGTTGAAATAATGTAATGTCAAAGTGACAATTAACAAATGTCAAAAATGACAATTAACTAATGTCAAAAAAAATGATGAATGACAGTTGCCTAATGTCAAAATGACGTTCGACAAATGTCAAAGTGCAAGACCGTGAATTCACATAATTGAGGTTAGAATAAAAACTTAAAATAAAAACACCATAAAAAAATTATGTATACCATGAAACAAAACAATATCTATTATATTACATAAGACAAATAAAAGAAAAAAAGATCAAATTGTAAAGGAATTCACAATTGAGTAAATAAAGGGTTTTCCAATAAGAGGTGTTATTTTGAATAGCCCGCTATTTCGGTAGATGTCACTTTTGAAGCTATCATTTTTTGACATTTGACAAGTAGAAACTACGCCATTAATAAATATGGAACGATACACGCTTCAACAACGCATTGAAATTATTAAAATTCACTATAAAAATGGTGAAAATTTGGCAGAGACGGTTCGTAAAACTCGAACATTTTTGGGTCACCGTGAAGCACCTTGTCGGACCGCAATACAGAAATTGGTGAAAAAATTCGAGCTCTTGGGACAAGTTAGTGATGTGAAGAATAAAACCCGTGCACGTCGCTCAAGAACAGCCAAGAATATTGCTGTTGTAGCCGAAAGTGTTAAAGAAAACCCAGGTTTGTCCATTCCTCGTCGTTCTTTGGAATTAGCCATTCCACAAACGTCATTACACCGTATTTTGCATAAAGATTTGGGTCTTAAGGCTTATAAAGTCCAGTTAACACAAGAACTCAAGCCGGCCGATCATCAACAACGTCGTGTCTTTGCTGATTGGGTCGTTGAAATGCATGAAAATGATCCAGAATTCCATCGAAAAATCATCTTGAGTGATGAGGCCCATTTCCACCTCGGTGGCTTCGTCAACAAGCAAAATTGTCGGATCTGGGGCTCAGAAAATCCAAGAGTTATTGTTGAAAAGTCTCTCTATCCTCAACGTGTGACTGTTTGGTGCGGTTTATGGTCCGGCGGAGTCATTGGACCTTACTTTTTCGAAAATGAGGCTGGAGCAACAGTTACGGTGACTGGATTGCGCTATCGAGAGATGATTAACGATTTTTTATGGCCGGAATTGGATGGTATTGATCTGGACAACGTTTACTTTCAACAAGACGGCGCTACGTGCCACACAAGCAACGAAACCATTGATCTTTTACGGAAAAAGTTTCCGGACCGTGTTATCTCTCGAAGAGGTGATCACAATTGGCCACCGAGATCTTGTGATTTAACACCTTGCGACTTCTTTCTTTGGGGCCACGTGAAAGAGAAGGTCTACGCCAACAGCCCAGCGTCGATTCAAGACCTCAAAGATGGAATTCGTGAGGCTATCGAGGACATAGGGCAGCCACTTTGCGATTTGGTTATGGAAAATTTCATGAAAAGGATATTGTCCTGTAAGCGTGGTCGTGGTGGTCATTTGCCTGATGTTATTTTCCACTATTAACGGCATACCTTCCTCTTTATAATGAAATAAACATCCGATCATTTATATTAAAAAATGGCACTTTTCTTTGAATATCAAAATAACACCTCTTATTGGAAAACCCTTTATTAGTTAATATTAATCAAAATTTTAAGCTATAGTATAAAACGCTTAAAATTTATATTAATATGGAGGGGAAATGTGATCATATTAAAAATGTAAATGTGATGATATTAAAAATGTAGTGATATTTGAAAATGATAAAAAAAAGAGAGTATAAAAAAAATTTTGTTTTTTGTTTGATAAATGTAATGACAGTAAAAATAAATAAATTAATATTGTCAAGAAAATAGCGTTTTAATAAAAAAATTAAGAATTACACGAAGAAAAATAAGGACCCTGAGAAAAAGAGCTCTCCATATCATAACAATACGTATGTCTTTAGATACAACGTTTATATAGCCATGAAGTTTTAAATATCCATTAATACTCTTTTCTAATTTAACGAACTTTCAGTTCGCTAGTTTGATAACTAAACGGCGTATTTAGTTCTTGGAAACATCTTTTGATTGCTGAGCACACTATGCATCAGCCCATAATCTTCTTGTTTTTGTTCTATGACTTCTCTGAAACTCCTTGTCATCTACAACCCTTTCGAAACATTTCTCAAATATTTTTTATTTAGTCATGAGAAAATGGGATAAAGAAAACAAAAACTATTTGAATGGAACTCGCAGTAAGCATGTTTTTTATAGGCATCTTGAGTATATCTACATAGTAGACAATTTTTGTGTATTCTGATATTTGGCACTAAGTAGGACCCTACATAACGACAGTCTTTGATTTTAGAGCAACAATAGTCTACTTGAGAATCTGCACACATGACAAATTCCATTGTCTTACTTCTTCTCATTTTGCTTCTAGCACCGTCACCGGAAACGGGTAACATTTGTTTTGTTGGTGATCAAACATAAGGATTGGTCCCCTCACCATCTCTAACTTTGGTTATTGGAAGGTTTCCAAATACAGCGTTCCTCTCGAACTTTTTGATTTCGGACTGTATTTTCTACTTCGACTGGGATGACGTTCCTTCTGGGAGTCAGAAGGGTCATATATTCAAGAACCATCGGAATCGGCCTGGTAGTTTTCGAGATCTAGAAGACGGGTATGGCCATTAATGAAAACCTCTTACAATAATAAGAAATCTCCAAGAACTCTCGATTTCGATGTTGGGCTTACGAGATTTTTTATGCATATGACGAAGTTTGACTGACTATAAGAGATTGAACAAAATTAATTTAGAATGGCTGTACTTTTACAAAAGATATAAAACATTTACAGATTTGAAACTTAATCGCCTTAAAAGTAATTCCCTTCTGAACCCTCACACTTAACCCAATTTCCATTTTTTGAAAGATTTTCGAAGTTGTACCTGTTGCACCTACCCAATCTTGAAATTTGCTTCCTTTAATCTGATGCACTGACGGACCTGTGAAATGCGTTGCTCTTATACAATCCTACCTCTTAAACGCAACAAAAATTGGCCTAATATAGCGCATTTTGATATTCGCAATTTTTTTATGATAAAAAACGGCCCTCGGCATCGTCTTAACATTGCTGCCACTTTGTTGTTTTTGAGAGATTTTAGGGTCTTCCACTATGAAGATTAGCTGTTATTTTTGGAGTCATACCCAAAACTCATTCACTTTTATTGTTTTTGATGCACTCAAGCAGGTCTTGAGCAGTTGAAGCACGAGCCTGCTTTTGTTTAGCTGTAAATAAATTTGGCGCAGATTATAATGAGATAAGTCTCATACACAGAATCGAATCTCATATTTAAGTCTTGAGGTAACTTACCAGTAGGAATTCAGTTATTTCTCTGAATTCTTTCATGAGTTTCTTTAACACGTTTATCCCACCATAGACTCATAATTATTTCCATAGAATCTCTGCAACTTGAAGTATGTATCTTGGGAAGTTTTGCCAAAATTTTGACAAGATCTGCAAATGCAAATTCGTTGATCAACTGTGAGATGACTAAAAAGATGATCAACTGCAAGCACGGAAGTAAAGTAATCCAATGTCTGGACGAGCGTAGCAGACATACCTCATATATTGGAATGACATCTTTGTAACAAAATCTTTATTAGTGGCAGATTTAGACTTTCTGGGGGCGTGAGACTAACACTTAAATGTACGAGGGTAGCAACAAAAATTTCTAGAATCGGGTAGTTGAAGCTTTGCTAGGAGTTTTGTAAAATTGAACATTTTTTATGCTTAGTAGCAGCAAAGCTAAAAGAGTTTAGATACATGATCGGAGAAATATACGAACACATAAAGACTGGCATAAAGCAAGCAGCGCTGTATGCACTGGGAGAAAAGGGAAATAGAAGAAAAGAATACAAGCCCAACATCAGCGACAGAGCTACAGAATCAATTAAAGAGAAAAAAAAGGTATACGAGAGATGGCTTAGTACAAAGTCGGAAGAAGACTTGCAGAACTACAAAGAAAAAACTAAAGGAAAAAATGAAAGATGAGAAAAAGCATGCCAATCAATAGATCAATTTATAGATGGCACTAAAAGCTCAGGCGTGGAGTACTGTTAAATCGTTAAGAAAGAACACAAAAAAACACACATACAATACATAAAAGAAAAAGAATGAAAAGAATACTGTAGACAACTCCTTACGGAAGATCGGACACAATTTATGAGGGAACACAATCAGAGACAAGATAGTATAAACCAAGACATAGAAATAAGCGACGAAGCGATGGGATTGGTTGTAAAATCAATTAAAAACAATAAATCGGCAGGTCCAGGGGAAGTCAGACCCGAATTAATCAAATATGGGCCAAAAAATTTACATCGCATGTTAAAAAGTATTTTCCAACGAGCCATCAATGGAGAACCGCTCCCGAAGGAATGGAACGTAGCATATATAACCTCCATATTCAAGAAAGGAGACAGAAGAAAATTTATCAACTATAGAGGAATAAGTGTGATATAAACAGTAGGACGAATATATGGGAAAGTAATCAGAAGAGAATATCAAAGCAAAAGTAGGGAAAGACTAAGCAGGATTTACTGCGGGAAAATCGTGCATAGATAACATCTACACAATTCGAGAACTTGTGGAAAAGAAAAAAGCTAAAAATAATATACACCTAGCGTACAATAGTGTACCCAGAAATAGACTATGGGAAACAATGGAAGAAATGGACAAAAAGCTAGCTGAGGCAGTTAAAGCACTGTGCGAGAACAATAACGTAGCAATAAAAGTAAGTCAGAAAATAACAAAGAGATTTACAACAACGAAAGGTTGCTCGACACCATCTACTCTCTTCAAAATATATTTGGCATACTGAAACGATGGAAACACAAATGCCAAGGAATGGAAATACCAATAAGAAAAGACTTCATATATATCTTGAGCTTTGCGGACGACCAAGTCGTAATTGCGCAAGATGAAGAAGACCTCAGCTTCATGATCAGAAAACTCAGAGAGAAACGCAATAAGACAAATCTGGAAATAAACTATTTGCAGCAAAACGTCCATTTAATGTCTCGTTGTCTATATAGCCTCGGTTTATCACCAAATGACTTTTTCTTATTACCTCAAATCAAAAACAAAATGCGTGGTCAGCGTTTTTTACGCCTAAAGAGACTGTTGAAGCATATAAAGAGCATGTTTCAGCAATACGTCTGTCTGAATGGAAAGACTGCTTTACTAATTGGTTTGAGCGTGTGCAAGAATGTATAAATTGTAAGGGAGAATATTTTGAAAAACAATAAAACCATTTATTCCAATTTTTCAACTGTTTTCTTTGTCTTAAGCTGCCAGTAAGGAAAGATGAGAAAGAATGTTAAATGCTAATATTTGGGCAAATATCTTGTCGAGATTTAGAAGTTTCCCCATATGTCTTTAAGCACTCGTATAGTATCTGTGCTTTAATAGGAATGTAACATAGCCAAAAAATGAAGTTTATTTAATACCGATACTTTTTATCTTTGCATTGTTGTTGGGCCTAAAAGAAGATCACGTGCTTTTTTTTCCGAATGACTCTAAATCTTCTATTAGGCTGTTGAAAACTTTTTCTAGCTCAAAAAGCTTCATTTTGATGTCTGCTACTTTAGAGGACCTTTCTTGATAGAGCCCAAAACTTCTTTGCTGTATATTAGGTGTATTTCATTCCTGGTCAACAAATGCAACGCCGACTTCCGATAAGAATTTGGTTACTTTTTCTCTGGTGCCAGATCAGGCCAAAGAATTATCTTCTTTCCGCTAGTGTTTTTCATTGAAGAGAATCACGACGTTTTCAGTTGCCTCATTGTAATGTATTTATGTAAATGTGGCACTCATCATCTTTTGTTCATCCACCACACCAAAATAGAGTTTGGTAACCCTCATGCGACGTGGTTTTTCTCTCGATGTTTTGCTGGAACCTATCGAACAAATGATTGAACATTTAGAATTTTTTTACCGTGCTGAACAGATGATTGTGAAATACCAACAGAAGAGCCGAGAGCTTGGTTTATAATATTCTGCGATTTCCTTTGATCATTATTGTTTGTATGGACTGGGTCTGTCAGATAGCTTTTGTTTTACTTCAGAATTCTTATTTGTGAACCGATCTACGTTCACTTCTATAAATTGGACAACGGAATGTTTCTTCATTCTTGAAGTAATGTTACGTTACGGTTTTATTATGACATCATCTAAGGTAAAGTTTGGAAATTGTCTTTACAAAGCATTCACTTTCGATTCGTTTCTGCTTTTTACTCGCTAATCTCAGTGGCAATTAAAATACTTGTAATGAAATTGACATTCAATCTCAGCTCTTACTTTTCCCTGAGATATCAAGTTTCTAAAAGGCTCTAACTACCGACTGGCCTTTTATGCATGTTATTTTCCTGGAGACCAGTGACTCGTCAAGATTTTTCTGCCTGAGAAAAGTTTAAGTTATCAAAGTATAGAGGGAAGGTGATATTTTTGCGAATGTTAAGTATATATTTGCAGCATGGCTTGTAACAAATATGTGAACTACTTTTTAGGTCAGAATTTTTTTTCTGGGAGATGCTAAGGTCATATTAACTATCATCCGAAGCAGCGCTGTGTGAAAACTTAGTATCAAACCAACCCTGTTACAAAATACCAATGACTACTTTTCTCCAGAAAAGTTCCTGGTAAATGCATAATGAATAGAAATTTGTATGACGCACTGTATGAAAAGACCTCATTTCTAGAGCAGCTTTTATCGACAATAGAAACTTTACTGGCTTCACTTGGAATTATTTTCAACAAAACACTAAATCGATAAATGACAAAAAAACTTTGAGGATGATTTAATGAACTTTCCCTAACGAGAGCCTTCTTTATCTTTACAGCGTGTGGTATTTTGCAAGTCTTTTGGTTGCAGTAACTTCTTTGACTATTGCTCACTTGTATAATTATTTTAAAAAAATGTTTTGATAAGCGTAAACATCAATAAACTAAGGCTATTTTGGGACAACTTTGATAAAACTTAATTTGAATACAAATTAATGCAAAGAGATGGATTTACAATTAAATTTAGGGTAGATAGAATGTGAATATTTCTTCAAATAAGCGTGAGTTGGTATTATTGATAAAAATTGAAAATTTGGAGTTATCACTGATTTAAATTAAAAGAAGCTTTAAAAATTCGCCTTTTGCTGATTTTCATCAAGGTTTGTTTGAATTAAGAAATCGGAAGATTTTTGACATGATTGCGTTTTTGTAATGTGATAGACGTATCAAGGATTGTAGTTTTAAACTATCAAAAATTTACTGGGATGAATTAAAATGTACGCTATCATTATAATTGTGTTAAGAAGGATGGTGATTTGGTTAGATTTGATTTCATTAAGAATTTGCAAGATAAATGGCAACATCGCATAAAGATTAAATTATCTATCATAATTATCTCTTAACTCTACCATAATCTGTTTTCAACACCGCTAAACGGTGTTCTTCATAAGTAAGATAAGTAAATGTGATGTATTATATCGTGCTTATTTTATTTTAAAATGAAATGCTGAAAATCCAACTTCTAATTGCAACCGACTAATGCGCTAGCATTAAAAAGTGCAGACATAAAGTTAAACATTCACGTACGCTAGTAAAACGTATTGGTCACAAAACAAATGAAAACTGCAAACGAACAAAATACGAGTTACAGCACCAAAGCGAGAGACTAGTGCAATAGCAAGACGTCAGTATATTTAAATTCAAAAGCAACTTTGTTGTCAAGAGGGTTACATAAACGTTGGCAAATTACACCCCGCAAATTACTTCGTACAACGTGAGATAGTGAGATAGAGAGCAGCATGAGAGTGCTAAGAACGTCTGGAGTGTGGAAAATATTCCGTCCTCGTTAAAATCCAAATAGAAAAAATTTTTAGCGAGGAAAGTCATTATAACACGCGTAATAAAGCGTGTTTGTTTTGCGCATGGTCAAATATGAAAAAGCAATAACAATAAACCTTCATTAGGGAATGTTTTAAACACCACACGCGGAAGTATTCGAGTTTCAACAAAAGCACTGTGGAAAAACGATTCTTTACAGAATAATAGCGAGATTTTGTTTTCGTTTTTTCATCAAATGTGTCGTATAACGTGTGGTGTGTTTACGGTAAACTTGGCTGGTCGGTAATGGAGCTTTTTATACAAAAAGGACATTGGCTGTAGAGAGTATTTTCTAGAAACTGCATTCTCGATAAATTTTTCCAAGTTTATTTTAACGCCATTTTCCACTTGAAAATCTTTCGTTGCAGAAAACAAATATTTACCTGAATCTCTCGCAACGAAGGTGCAATATCGTAAATCTTTCCGTCTTTTATTTTTAAGAAAATGAAAAAGAAGAATATATTAGAGTATTTGTTATTCTTTCTGCAACTAGGAGAGAGGTTTGTTTCTGCGAAATTAAATCTAGTTATAAAGTTTTGTATTATACTGCTAATAATGTGAAAACATGTTAAGGCCATTACCGTTTTAATTTAATTCGAAAATTTACTTTTACATATTTGCAAATTTATTTTCATCTAACTAAAATATAGCATCCGCGGATAATTAAATTTGTTAGAGTATTTTAATAGAATTAGGAGAGGCGGAATAGCAGAATTCTTCTTTGTTAACATTGGTTTTCTTTTTTATTTACCTATCTGAGGTTATTTAGTAATTTTTGAAGATAGATATAAGGCTGAAAATGTCTCACGTAATAGTCAACTTCATCTATTTATCAATTCCAGTTTATCTATTGGCAACAAGATGTTTGGTATTCTTCAGTACTAAAAAATAATGTCTAAATGTAACTAACCTGGCCCACAACTTAATCTTACATTTTTTTAATTTTCAAGAACAAATACTGATAAGGAACTAACTT
>VTPC01001362.1:80113-92148 GCA_011009095.1 Ignelater luminosus
TTTCATGTTTTCGTCATCATCTTCGTTAAGTTGTTCGATTTCAGCTTGAATTTTCTCAAATTCATCTACAAGCCTCTCTTGTTTTTCTAAACGCTGACGTAATTCTATTAATACCTTATCAACTATATCATTATCTGTTTCCATTTGTTTTAAATCCTCTACATAAGATTTAAAAAGAGTTAATCGAGCTTTTAATGAACCTCTTTGCCTAATCAATTGCCTTAATTCTTTGTTTTCTCTATTTTCTGACATTTTGTAATAACTTTCACCAAATACTTTTTAAATTAACTATTTACTTGCTTAAAATGTAGCCTAAATCTAGCAGTACAAAAGATACAGGTAAATTCTTTAACAATGGAATACGAGTACAAAGGAAAGGATTAACGGCTCACTTACTTGAAGGCCTTCTTTCTACACCCTGCAGTTTTCGAAAATTGCAAATTTGTAGATAAACCCAGGTAACCTGACGAGTCTTCATTATGCAGCTCAGGACCGTTATACACTCGCTGACCAATCATGGCACGTCCAGTAAATTGTTGATTTACTGTTTTCGATCGACTGTGGCAAACTCGAATTATTTCCAATCTAATTTATTTATTTTAATATGCGGTTCGAAGGACCATGTTGGATAATGTGCTGGATTTCTTCTTTTATGCAATTAAACAACTCACTTGAGTATAGCAACTTTACTTTTGGTGTGGTCACCACCAAAACTATACTGTCTTTTAGGTACCCTTTTACAAACATTCTAAAAAGAGTACCGTTAGGATATTGATTTTTACTTGAGGGCTCAAACAAAGACAAAATCAGTGCGTTTATCGCTAAAATCGACCTATGGATCAGCAAAGTCGAAAGAGAGAACTTTTCTGCGTTTGATACGCTGAATCCAGTTATTGACGGACAGTGTACTGACATTACACTTCATTTGCAAAACTTGAAAAATGAATTTAATCGCTATTTTTCTGACTGCGATGACAAAGACATTCGGAAACTGATCCGTAATCCTTTCATTGTCAACATCTCTGAGGTGCCTGATGAAATTCAAGAAGAGTTAATTGAAATACAACATGATAGTAACTCAAGGGTACATTCGAGACAGGAATTAAACTTGAAGATTTTTGGAGCCAAAAAACAATTTCTTTCCCTAAAATTCGAGAAATTGCTTTACGTTACCGTACTTTATTTTCAACCACATACTTACGCGAGCAGGGATTCTCGACGCTTTTGATAATTAAAAATAAACATCGAAAACGTTTGAATGTCAGTGCCGACATGCGTTTGGCTTTGAGTAGCACTGAACCAAGGATTGAGCAGTTGGTAAACAGTATGCAGTCACAAAAATCGCACTAAAATAGTAAAGGGTTTTCCAATAAGAGGTGTTATTTTGATATTCAAAGAAAAGTGCCATTTTTTAATATAAATGATCGGATGTTTATTTCATTATAAAGAGGAAGGTATGCCGTTAATAGTGGAAAATAACATCAGGCAAATGACCACCACGACCACGCTTACAGGACAATATCCTTTTCATGAAATTTTCCATAACCAAATCGCAAAGTGGCTGCCCTATGTCCTCTATAGCCTCACGAATTCCATCTTTGAGGTCTTGAATCGACGCTGGGCTGTTGGCGTAGACCTTCTCTTTCACGTGGCCCCAAAGAAAGAAGTCGCAAGGTGTTAAATCACAAGATCTCGGTGGCCAATTGTGATCACCTCTTCGAGAGATAACACGGTCCGGAAACTTTTTCCGTAAAAGATCAATGGTTTCGTTGCTTGTGTGGCACGTAGCGCCGTCTTGTTGAAAGTAAACGTTGTCCAGATCAATACCATCCAATTCCGGCCATAAAAAATCGTTAATCATCTCTCGATAGCGCAATCCAGTCACCGTAACTGTTGCTCCAGCCTCATTTTCGAAAAAGTAAGGTCCAATGACTCCGCCGGACCATAAACCGCACCTAACAGTCACACGTTGAGGATAGAGAGACTTTTCAACAATAACTCTTGGATTTTCTGAGCCCCAGATCCGACAATTTTGCTTGTTGACGAAGCCACCGAGGTGGAAATGGGCCTCATCACTCAAGATGATTTTTCGATGGAATTCTGGATCATTTTCATGCATTTCAACGACCCAATCAGCAAAGACACGACGTTGTTGATGAGCGGCCGGCTTGAGTTCTTGTGTTAACTGGACTTTATAAGCCTTAAGACCCAAATCTTTATGCAAAATACGGTGTAATGACGTTTGTGGAATGGCTAATTCCAAAGAACGACGAGGAATGGACAAACCTGGGTTTTCTTTAACACTTTCGGCTACAACAGCAATATTCTCGGCTGTTCTTGAGCGACGTGCACGGGTTTTATTCTTCACATCACTAACTTGTCCCAAGAGCTCGAATTTTTTCACCAATTTCTGTATTGCGGTCCGACAAGGGGCTTCACGGTGACCCAAAAATGTTCGAGTTTTACGAACCGTCTCTGCCAAATTTTCACCATTTTTATAGTGAATTTTAATAATTTCAATGCGTTGTTGAAGCGTGTATCGTTCCATATTTATTAATGGCGTAGTTTCTACTTGTCAAATGTCAAAAAATGATAGCTTCAAAAGTGACATCTACCGAAATAGCGGGCTATTCAAAATAACACCTCTTATTGGAAAACCCTTTATAATTAATGTAAGATTTTCGCAAATAATATAATACTCTTGGTTTCGAATAATTTTATGCGTGTTTTATTTATAGAACAACCTTATAATAATTTATATCACCGCCAAACAGTTGGTGGTCCATGACGAGACAAAAACAATCACTGATCTACACTAAACGGGATGCTACTCAAAAATTAAATTTAATAAGAGCTTAAGTTCATACTATTATTTAAGAAATAAACGTAATGGTAATAACCAAAACAAATTTATACGTTGCCTACTTGACTTACTTCTCGGAAAAAAGGCGTGTCCACCCTCGATAGTGGTTACTTTACGGACAAATGGGCGGGTGAATACACTCTTGGGGAATTTAAGAAGTGTTATAAAGAAATTCAAGCGTTCATTATCTAGTAAGTACTACGAATGATCTAATAACTTAAAAACTAATTATATTCATGATCAAACTTTTGACAAATAATGGAGTAGTAGAATTACATTTTGGATAAGTGTGTAAGAAGTTTTAAGCATATGAGAAAACTTAAAGGTAAAAAAGAAGAAATAGAAGAAAAAAATCAGATTCAAATGTATTAATTAATGAATTTTTTTAAATATAGATGAATTTTGCTTTTATCATATTTACATATCATATTTTTCTTGTTTTGATGGAATTTTCAACTCCACACGAGAAATGAACAGTTCTTAATAAAAAATTAATAATTAAAAGCACTATGTTATCTTAAAACACGTTATCATTTACACCAAATTAATTCTGAAGCTATGTAGGTGTAAAACTTGCTCCTACGTATGTAAATGCACCTAATTAATTCAGGAAAAGTGTACGTTGTAAAATATAGAAGTTTAAATAGCAGTGACTCATTTGGCTATCCGGGAAAATCAATATATTATACGGGATAAAGTAGATACTTCATTCAAACTACCCCTGAATATTGTTCTATTTTAAATGTTTACGTCAAAATGCATTTAACGTATTATAGTACTACATTAATTCCAGTGTCTTTTCGCCATTAACAGAGATACATAAAAAAGGTAATAGAAACCGTTTTACATACATTACATACAGTTGGATAAACTTCTACTTATTTAAATTCCAACTGACCTACTCCAGTATCGAAGTTTTTTCTAATCTTCACTACATCTCGTTGTCGAATTCTCAATTGCTATTAACTATTAATAGCAATAAGTTGATGACATAGATTGCACCTCGTTGCATGTGATACCGGAAAAGTCGAGCAATTTTATTGCTTCCGAAAGTACAGTTACTATTATTACTTCTATCATTGTTGAAAACTAGCAAACAAGTATATTTCATTATTTCATATTTTTCAAACTTGGTTTATTTATGAAGGTACAGTGTGTCAGAGTATTATTATAATAAATTTCTTCCATGTGCGTTATTACCTAAACTGCAATTTCTAGTGTGATTCCTGTTCTACAAGGTGGAACAAAAAACTAAGGTATTTGGTGATCATTTGCTCAAGTAGAATGATTTTTTATAAACATTTCAAATTGTATATGTTTAAGAGCATTAAAGTAAGTAGAAGAATCAGAATTAAACTGTACAAACATGTTTTTGACTATACCATCTAACGTAACAACAATACATATAAAAACATCAGTTTTCGCTTGGGGAAGGATAGCTCAGCTTTATTGGACAAGTGATCTCCATAGCTCAGGGATTTTAGGGTTTGAACCTACTGATTCTTATGGTGAGTAAAATGCGTGCCGGACATTTGCGAATCCTTGTCTTTATTGAAAGACCGAATTAGCCTTCAGACCATAAGTACAAAATATTTTTTCGGAAAAAGTTGGCGGTCAGCGAGTGCGACGCGGGAACGAGAATGGGAGTTTGTGTTTGCGAGGCGAGCGAATTGTGGGTTTGGGTGCCGGGTGCTCGCATCTCGCTGACTTGTGGGTAAAGACGGACGCGCGGTTTTGCGGTTGGGAATATTCAAGAAATATAGAAGAAAAGGCGGGAAGCATGTGACAGAGTGGGAATGAAGTATGGAAGGTACGAGCTAGTGATACTGTTGCTTTGTGGTTGGTCTCGCTTGGGTAGTATTGAGACGTTCGTGGTCTTGTGACGTCCACCCTCGGCGGCCCCACCTCCACCTTTCCTTTCCTTCGTGCCGCCTCGGGCGGCACCACCTCGACATTTACTCTCCGGCTTCGTTCAGGTCGTCTCTGGCGCCCCGGCTAGAAAACACTAGAAAATGCAGAGGTCAACCTTAAAATTAATAGCGTGTTATTTATTGGACGATAGAGCTGAAATTTGCACAGTATATAGGGAAAACCCCATTCTAACAGGACATTTTAAAACCGAGCGAATAACTTTCTCGTACGCTCACCAGTGGCTTGCAACTTTATTCGAATTTAGCAGCTATTTTGAAACACCCTGTGTATACGGATGAAGATATCGACAAGCAAAAAATTATTTCCTACTCTACTGACAATGGTCTTTTCGACGCCGCAACAAGATTTCGTGTTACTGCACTCCCCTGAATTTTTCCCGTTTAACCCAATGTAAAATAATAGATAAGCAGAGCCGTTTCATATTCCTCCATCCGGATTGCTACAGCATTGCCGTGACGACAAAGGTCCCCGCTACCTCTCTGTCCTAGAACGACGTTAATCGCTCTGTTAGGAAGGGCGGTAGTGGCGTACGAAGTTGGGGTACATTCGTCACTTTTCGGATTGTCCCGGGCAAGCCGTAGAAGATATCGAGGAACTAATTATTCCATAAACATCAACAAATGGGGACTCATCGGTTCACATTTAAAAATCTGATTCATCGGGTATGGGAGGGCGGGCCAAATTATCCCCCCTTAAAACTCTACCCAACGCATCGATTGATACCCGAATAGCGATTAATTGCCTATAAATAAACGCTTCAGGTGGGGTCAAAGGAGGTCCCGGCCCCCAGCTCCAGACCTAGGATTTTCCAATTTCTGAGATTTTTTAATTGAAACGCGTGTAGTGGCTAAAATCTATACCAACTGTGTGGATTTTATCTCCCGATCTTCTTTTGTTTCGATACGGAGTTTCATTTTGCACTAGTTTTGAATTCTCGCCTTGTTGACCCGGAAGATGGCGTCTTTCCGGGTAGCAACCCTAATACGTAATTGAAGACAATCGATGGGGCTATCCATTGATGCACAAATAAGGGCGTTATAAAACGTCAAAGATACATCGTGTCGATTTTTTTGAAATAACTGTAGGCGCAAACAGTTGAGGATATGTCGAACCGGGTGGATCTCCATAGCGCAGGGATTTTAGGTTTGAACCTAAAAGTTGACTTTTCTATATCGACTGTTTGGAATTCCAAGCGTTTGAACATCTGGAATCCTGAAAAAGTGCAACTAAACATTGGAATGGATTTTACGAGGAAACGATTGGGCCTCGCATAATGCCCAAATGATAGAGGAGAGACTGGGCCATAACTGCGAGTACCTACTGGTTACGCAACATGGCATTCGGTTTGACAGGAGGTCCAAGGTTTAACAAAAGTTAAAGAAAGTTCGCACTTTTTGTTTTTGGCATTTTGGACGCTGTTCTACGGTAAATATCAAAAATAATCAAAAACATCTGGGAATGCAATGCATAACCACAACGAACTCATGTTTTGTAACTTTTTTCAAATTTTGGCGGCCATTCTGAACATGTTCCTGATGTGATATCAAAAAACTAAAAGTATATGTTTGTCCTATTTTTTTGATGTAGAATACGATTCTAAAGGAAAAAAAATTTTTTGAAAATTTTTCAATTTTTGGCCGCCATTTTGACCATGTTCCTGAAGAGTTATCAAAAAAACGAAGCTACCACGTGGTTTTTAGTTTTTGATGTAGAATCCAAATCTGAAGTCAAAATTTCAAAATCTGCGGAGAGACAGACTTCGCAAATTCAGTAACGACCCTTCGGAGTTCGTTGAAAATAATCTGTGGCGTGAAATAAGCTTTCCAGTGGCCTTGGACGACTAATAGTAGCAGATCTACGGGCGATGAAATGATTGCGCGGGCTATTTGTGGGAAGACTAATAATACCCCAAAAAGCTAATCGCATACCACATAACGTGGTTGTCAAGTACAAACCTTCTAAGACGAAATTATCCGAAAACATGAAATTCTCATTTTTTGAAAGTAAAAACTCGCATTTCTCAATAATACGAAGGCGTTAGAAAAATTAAAAAAAACGAAATTTGTACTTGACAATAACAATAACTAAACATAACCTTAGATATATACAGCGTTCACGATGCTTTTGGGTCGTATATGGCTGTGGAAGAATGACAGTTTGAGTATTGTAAACTGGGCTGTTTATCTATTAACTCGGTTTGTACAATCTTATTAACGCTTAATGTTCTTTAAGGTTATGATTTTATGACAGTTTAACCTCACGCTGTTGTCTTTTTTCTGTAACTCTGTAAATATAAGGAAAACTTGATTTCTTCTTAATAAAACAAAACTAAACGTTTATGCAAAATCTTTGATCGTGCAACAGCGACAATTTTCAAAAAAAAGAAAACACTACCAACCTAACAAAATGAAAGCATGGCCTGTTACGACCCAGAAACATCGTGAACGGAGTATAGTGTTAAAAAGTAAATTATTTGTATTTTTGTAAAACACAACGTTACAGTTTAAGCAATTGGAGCTCATCATATGTAAGAGGATCATCTAGATAGTCTTTTTCTGAAACAGTCTTGGAGTTAGAATAGTCTGAGCCTCTGCAACCTCAAGACATCTTGTTGCAGTTTAGACCAGAACCGGGCATCACAACGTGCCTACTGCCTCCTGGGCATTACCTTCAGCTTCAGTTTTCCGAATTGAAGTTGTCCTCTATAGGGACAGCCACTAAAGAAAAACTGTCGAATTGTTAGTATTAATATTCTTACCTGAAAATATGTCTGAAAGGAATGTTGCTCACAAGAAACTGTTGGTGGGAGAGCGGCGAGGTCGAATGAGGCCTTTAAGGCCTGTTTGTTATTGCCTGCGTATAGCGGACGTGGACATCTATAAAATGTTCATTTCACTACCACCATAAAGAGCTGCAATGAATTTTTCCCCAGTTGTAGTAATATTAACCTTTGTAGATGTTGGATCGACAAAGACTTCGCAGACACTCTGCAGAACGAGTCTCTTCTTGAGGAGTCAACGCTACTCTGGATTCCCTTGATGTTAAAAACCCCTTCACTTAAAGTGTTGGTACCAATAATTCAACACCTACATCATCCATGTCCCAGGGCTGTCTTGACGATGTGATTTGAGCTTGCTGAAGATGGACAGACAATAGGTCTACCAATCCTGTCTTGCTTTTGGATGTCTCAAGAAGTCGAACTGGGATGTCTTCACGGAAGTATTGTTTTCAAAATCTACCGTTGTTGACGTCCGCGTCGAAACTCGGCGCTGCTACTCTTGACTTTTAGTGTATTGTGTCTCGTACCCGTACAACAATGACTGATGAGGCGAATAGCTTGTGAATATGTTGGACGTATACCTTCACTACTTGTCCGAAAATGGCAGGACGCGATCAAACGCGTAAATAAGATAATCACCGTCTAGCAATGTGTGACCACTTTGACTTTTGAAACTTTCTTCATGAGTAGTGCTGAGAAAAATTTTTTAGTGTTCCGCTCTGAAAACTGAAAGAGAGAAGGTGACCTATGGGACAGCTCGAATCATAAATACTCCTTTAAATCTGCTTCAGATTTCACAACGCAAACAGTTCGTGTGAAAAGCTGCTGCAGATTTAAAAGGACGATTTCGTTGCAGATCACAACACCGTTGTGAATTGACGCAAGCGACTTCAGTCAATGTTTTCTCTAGAGTTTGACGCCATCAAAAAAGTTGAATTTATAGGTACAGTCACAAACTTTTTACTAAAAATAGCATTGCATGTTAGGTATTCCTTGTAACCAGAATTCCTCTAACATGATTGACATAAAAGCAAACAATTAAAATATGAAAACGATAATAATGATATTAATCTCAAAGATAACTTACATATTTTAGAAAAACCTTAGTCGAAATGTCTCCATACTTGAAATATCTGGTTACTAACCGGTCACAACCTTTTCGCAACGAACGAGCGCAATTATTTTATCGCCTATAGTTGTTCTATCATTGGTCGCGCACGTAATCTAAATATATCATTGGAAAGCTTATTTAACGGCAAAAATGTTTTTTAAGGGCATATTTTGATATCTGTCATAGAAAAACGTCCAGAGTGCCAAAAAGGAAAAGTAGAAACTTTTTTTTAAATTTTGCAGGATTTTTGGCACTTCCTGCTAAACCGGATGCCATGTTGTGTAATCAGTAAGTACTTGGTGTTGTCCTCCAGTATGTCCTTTTTCGTTTGAGCACTACGTAAGCATTCTAGGCCAAACTGTTCAGACTAATAAACTGGGAAACAATTGAAGTTATTGAAAATGTTGACTTCCTTATTTATATTGAAATCACTAGTCAAAGGCACAGGTTACTAAATAAATTATAGCATTATTATTCTGAGGTAATTAGTATTTAAGAAAAGAAATAAGGTAGAGTATACGAAACGTTAACTTAACGTTGATTTAACCTGCCACACAACAAAAGCAAGGCAATAATTATTAGGGGCGACATGAATGAAACCACTGGAAGATGGAGAAGAACCGTGAACTAACAAAAAGCAGACAGAATATACATTGGAGAAATAAGAAGATAATGTAGAAGGCGAAATTGGAACTAATACATATCCAGGATGAATAAGAACAAATTGATTGATCAATGATCTTTTGTCAGCAAAATGTGAAAACTCTAGGGAATGAAACGATCTCGATCGTTTTAATCTTTTCACATTTTGCATCGGAGTAACATCGAGATTCTCTTTGTACCTAAGTAGGATCGCCGAATACGGCAAACTTTCGAATATTGTCTCCAAGAGAGACTCGTAATGGAAAGATCAATCCAGCGAAATTTTAAGAATTTCTTTGATGCATTTGAGCGTACTGTTTTTGTGTTTTGATTTGCAAGGTTTCGATAAGTTACATAAGTCTCTGAAGAGGTGAGAAGAAATCGATGAATGCCTTACCAAAGAGTTATTGTGTGATAATATCAAAGCAACTTCAAAGATGCGAGTTGACCTTTATGTTTAAATTTGAAAAGGTAAAATAAAGGAACCGGTGATAAAATAAAGCTGTTGTAGTAATAATTAAAGAGGTATTGTTTCTGATAATTTCAAATTATTAATAAGAATGACTAGAAATAAGCTTCACATATAAACAAATTTTTTAATAAAATTGATATTTTGAATTCCGTCAGTTGCTGTTTTTTGTGTTGCCTTCCCACAGTAAGAAGTCATTAGCCGTTACTGTTAATGCATAAGCTTTTTTAAATTTTATCTTATTGTATTTACACTGCATGAAAGCATAAGAAATTAAATTAAAAAAGAGAATTTTAATTACAAGAGTAAGAATATGTTGCAATTAAATGAGGCCATAAATCAGCGAAGTTGCCATGATATTTGGTTTAATATTAAAACTTGTTGCTATTTAAGATCTTTACTTCTTTGCGTTTTTAATATTTTAATAACGGTTTTGACTATATAGAATATCCGTTAAAGAAAACCGAATGTTATAATTTAGGGTATATTCTTTTTAAAATAAATTTTCGAAAACAGCTTGTCTACTACTAGTTCAAACGGTCTTTTACCAAGAATTAATGGATTGTGCCAAGAAAATTATATACGTACCGTGCCACATTCACGTTTAGCCCTTTAGTAGTTCCGTTTTTGTTTATAAATGCGGTTTTTTTCTTTTAACTTCCACTTACTCCCATAAAAGGACGGTAAAGGGTTATGAATTAATAATAAAACGGGTGTATCTTCTAAAAAAACCGAGCTCTTATGCCTTAACGTTATTGTTACGCCGTTCTAAGCTTTCCCATTTCAGGTGACGTATGTATCTGAGGTAAATATACGGGACTCCTGTGGCCCAATTATCCGGGGTAAAAGTCGTTAAAATATAATCCTCGGGTCTGTGCACATTCCTGATGGTCCCATTTTGCCACCCTTGTAATGCTTGTACTTAATTACATATTTACTTAAAAATTGTTGACGATAGGCTTTTCGAGTTAATTCCTTTTATTGCTTCATTTTTTCCTGGTGTGTTGTACAGAGGAAAAGGGAACGCTGGTTTTTGAATGACATTACATGAAAACAAAGTTGTATTTTATTTCTTTAATATTAAAGTCGTTTTGGGCATTAATTCCTACAATATCAGTAAAGAAAATGTAATTAATGTTTGTTTACAAATTTTTTTACTTTGTGCTTTCTCTTTCTTAATCAATAATCTGGAGTATTTAAGGAACTGTGTAATTAAAGATGTTAAGTTCTACTTTCTACGAGTTCATGAAATTTTTACAAAACGGATAATAATATTTGTGGTACTTCTCTAATCTAGATTAATGTGGGTTTTTGTAGATTTTCTGGAATAGTATCGGATAGCTGCTTTTTTGGAAGTATTCCTTGATTTATTACATGTTTTACAAGCTAGGAAGAAACATTTAAAGATAATTAATTTAGTTCAGATCCGATCCAGAATCCGTTTAAAGTGTCGCTAAGCCTGTAAAGTCACACACTTGTATTGTTTGTTTGTTTCAATTGTAAGATGAATACACTTCTAGAACTATTGATCTGTGAAGGTATAGTACAGTTTCGGAAAATCCTATTATATTTAAATAGATTGTTCTAACGTGAAAGGTTTCCCACGTAGATCCAGTAAAACGGTGTATAACCTGCTGTTTTTCTACAATTCAGCCTAAAAGTTCGAATTGGTTGAATCTCACCAAGTTTAAATTACTTTTCAGTCTAAGAGTTCCAGAATAAACTATGGCCTGCACTGGTAAGTGGTAACTCGAATATTATTGACTTCTAGATAAATTTAAAAATTCACCATCCGAGTAATCTGAATCTTCTGGATAACTAATAAGAGTAAACAAAATGAGAAAGCAATTACAAATGTGATCCAACACATTTTCAGGTGAGCAGACACCGATCCCTCGTTGGTTACAATTAGGTTGAGTAGTTTTGGACCTACCTGATACCACCCTTTTACTATTTCAAAAATTAGTATCAAACGATGGAACAAAATAATAAAACAAACACAAAAGATTAAATGTCGGTACGACTTCCGTATACCCGCCTACCACGGATCAGGTCAGTTGAGGTGTCATATTGTCAGGTCACGGGGGTACTGAGTACATACAGTTTTGTGAAATAATCTAACCTAACCTGTAACCTAAATGCTCATAGCTTCTTAACGGGGCTCAATATCACTCCATCGCACCTAGCTGTAGGGATGCAGAAAATCAGCAATAGTCCGGTTCTGGACGCTTAATTGTCA
>VTPC01001363.1:7082-46004 GCA_011009095.1 Ignelater luminosus
TTTAAAAGTCTTGATTCAAAATAACGGCCTTGTTCAAGAGAGAAGTTGCACTGATGAAGCACTATACCAAGGTGAGATTCCTAAACATTATATTAAGACACATAATTAATTGGTATTGTAATATCTTTATGTTTTGGAATCAAGTATGTGTATCCGGTAGCAAGCCATTTATAGAAATATTCACCATGAAGTATCTTATTGAAGTTCTCTGCAAAACACCTGAGTCAGCTAGTAGTTGAAGATTTTTCCAATTGTTTCTTTAGTTTTTGTTCAACAATATCGCTCTATTCTATTCTTGCACTTTCTTCAGTATTTTTTCTATTCAACTTATCTGAATATTATGATCAATTTCATTTGCATGATATGCTTTTTCGGATCGTTTGGATTTTTTTTGGCTAGCATCTTGTGTCATTTTGCTTCTGCCGATTTGAAGAATTCCTTTAATTGTTATTATAAAGCTTATTTTGTATTTTTAGGTATATGTATTTCATCTCCTGGATCTCTCTTCCTCTCAATCGGCAGAGTTGCCAATTCTTCTATTAATACAGTAATAAATTTTTCTATAAATATCTTCGTACTTTTGGCAGATTTTGTATAGAAAACACCAAGTAAAAAAATTTCATTTTATATCCTTTGATAATAAGGAATTCCTAACCATGTTCTAACACACCGTATCTCAAAGTTTACTGATTCAGAGAAAAAAGTTTGTGTCTAAGGAGGTTATTGGCAATATTTCCGAATAGAGAAATTGGACATATTGACATCAATTCGCGGAACGATCTGTATAACAGTGGAGTATTTATGGGGCTGGTTCTACGGACCTAAATTTCCCTAGGATTTCAAGAAATTAATTTTTTTAGACAAACTTTATAAGTGGCGCTGAACATTTTAAATCCTATTACTAAACCCCTGTAATCCTCTTAAAGTGGTAGCGGGTAGGTCTGCATGCGTAGAGTTTTGTAAGATTGTACTAAAGGTATACGGACCATAACAATGCAAGACCAATCAACTGTATTAAACCCAGCCCGAAACGTGCGGTATACCTATGAACAAATAATAATACAGTTCTATCTAGAATGGTAATTCTAAGTATTTTGTTTTGAATGATTCTTTCTTGGTTGTCGTTATTTCCACTTCTAGAAGAATCTTACCTTTTTAGCCCATGACTGCGTCTCGAGCAACAACATTCGCTTCCGTCCTAAATACTGACACTTCACGCCCGAGATGCATTCAAAGTTTGTTTACATCAGCAGGTCATAATGTAGTAAATAGTTTTTAAAATAGCTAGAGAATTAAATTTACGCCCTTGGTGCCGTATCTTGTCTAGTTTTGGATGGTTTATACTCCAGGGTTAATTTTTGTTTCGTTCAGAAAAAAGAAAGATAAAAAACTTCCTTTTTAGTGAAAATATCAGTGTTATTCATTATATCACTGATGTCACGTATTTGCTGCTCTTTCTTGGATCTTCCTTCTTGTTACTGACTCGAAAAGTAAGAAACTTCAAATTGATGTTCTCGATTTTTTGCAATACATTTTGTAGAAGTCTCTATATTTCTTATGATTATATTCTATGCTTTGTTGTCTCTTGTTATGTGGTTTCTTCAAGTTTAGAGGAATGTTTTCCGTAACTGTCAAGAGAACTCTTCATTGTCTATTGTTCAAGTAAACCTTATAATTTATAAATAATGTTCCACAAGTGCATTTGGCTATGCTACATTCACATAGGTAGTTCTATATCAGTATATAACACAGCTAACTGAAGCTATTTAGTGACAGCCACTTGTGGTAGTGAGAGTAGACGTAGCCTATTTCTGTCGTTACAGTGAAGGTGGATAGGCTACTATAGCTCCAATCGATCTGTTGCAATTGATTACTTATTATTTCCAAAGTCAATAAACTTAGAATGTGCTGAGAATGATTCAGGAGTAGTATTGCTTATAACTTATAAGTTACATATGTTAAATGTTAAAAGAGACCAAAATGGTTGATATCATATTTAAAGGTATTAGGATTTCTTCAAAAAACAATATTTCCAAAAAACTAAATTCAAATATTATACTAAACTATTTTGTTGAAGTCGTCCTATTGCTCCGCTTGAGCAATTGTCTAAATCAACGCCTACTTTGGTCAACTTACAATGTCGCTATTTCTGATAATGTTTTTAACAAACATAGGGATGTTGTAGGTGATTGAAAGGCTCTTTTCATGACGATTTCAAAAATGTAGAAATCCAATATGGCGCCCATAAGAAAAACAAAAGTTTGATACGATTTTGAAGGTCATTGTTGAAGTCTTTATTACCCATTACCTCTGCCCTAACAATTTGGTGAATTTATCTCTTACAATAAATACCATATGGAAGTTTTTACAAAACGCACATTTTTTGTTTTTGCCCTGTATATCAGTAATGGGATTAATTTTTGAGAATGTAAATCCCAATTGTTAATGAGCACGTTAATGCGCAACTTTTTGCCCATTTGAACAATCTTGTGTCTATTACCGTTTCCAATATCCTCCATTATTTTTATCCTGGACACACTGTATATGATTTCTTTTTTTATTTGTTAGTTACATACAATAAAATCTTTTATTAATATACGCGTGTGTTTCCTGTAATAAAAAGACTTTTAAGGCTAGGCACACTTGTAGTTACAGATAAGCAATATAAGCCAAAACAGCAATACAGTTCTAAATAATGAAAAACATATTTCTTGCAGGTGTTAATCTTAATATGTTAATACTATTCAAATCAACAAGAATTCAGTCTACACGCGAAATTCCATCAGTGCAGACGTTTAAACACACAAATTTAGAATAATTTGATTTATGTTTTAATTAATTGTGTAATATGTGTAGTGTTTGATGTAATTTAACGAATCATTTAAAAGTTTATTAATATGCGCACATGCGGAACTTAATTATGACTATTCTATGCCTCATCAGTATAATACTACTTACATAATGTAGGTACTAAATTTACGCACCAATGGGATAACCTAACTATTGCATATTCAAATCATCCACTAGGTAAGTGTGTTTGCCCAAAACTATTAATTATTTTTTCAGAAAAAATAAGAATATCCGTTTTATAAATGTGTCACTGTTTAATTAACAGTAGTTCAAGGTTAGGCTATATTTATTTAACAATAAGGAAAACTCTAAAGAAATAAAAATTAGTAGTGTAACTTAAAATATAAAATTCCAGGCAAAAAGTAATGTAACCTAATATCGTCGTTTACGTGATTTTTTGTGTACTAAAAATGTACGTTTGAAATAATGTTTATGAAACGATATATTATGCATTTTTGCCAATCCAGTAAGTTACTAAATGTGGCATGTCGCACCAAAATAAAGTTATCCTGATTACGTTTGCTTTTCTCTATTACTTTATATTTAAAAATATTTTATAGAAAATTGTAAATACGCTACTGATTACATCAAATGAATTCTTCTATATCAACTTGTAAAATCATTCTCTGAAATGCTTAATTGAAGTGATTTCACATTCAAAACGTTTCTCTGCAGATAAAAAGAATACGCGTTTCTGCTGTATCGTCTTTTCCTCTACATTGACTTGCTTTTAGAGACGTATCCAAGTAAATAAGTAAGTTCTATCTCAATATTTTAATTATAAGACGTTTTTTCTTCTTTAAGCAAGTTGTGAAGTTTTACCAAGCTTGGAGTCTTTACAAATTAGTTATTTGTTACAAAAGTTTATTTAACTAAGTTTTATAAATTAAAGTTATTTAGTTATTAGGAAAATTATTTAAATGGAGCACAGTAGATAAATTCAAAAGGAATAACTTTAATGTGGAATTTTCCAAATATTTCCCGAATATTGTTATTTATGTTCAAGTAAAATTCCAGAGATTTCCGTGGAAAATACTGAAAAGTTTGTTGATACAAATACGTATTTTCTCAATGCTGATAATGAAAATAACTATAAAACATGGCGCTAATGAACGACCAAACAATCAAAAAAAGAAAAACGAAAAATCAGATAATTCCTTTTCGCACGCATATCCCTTTAAGATGGTATTAGTCTACTGAAAAGCAAATTAATTCTAACTTCCCGTTTAACCCAAATTATTCAATTTACCAGGCTAATGTTTATATTAACCAATTAATGTGAATACTAATAGTAATCCGAAGTTTATCCCTAATAACACAGTACGTACAAAATAAAGCAGTTTACTAAATAGCTAACCTTGGCTAACCCCGTTTCTCAAGGATTCGTCTAAGATCTTAATCAAATTCGTACTAATAATAGCAGATGACACTTTTCTTAAAGCAAGTTTAATATTAATTTTCATTCTTCTATCAAATCTAATAAACACGCAATTATTTTTTATTAAAACACTGACGTACCCATAAATAAGTTAAGTCGACAGTCTTGAGTCATTAAATATAAACAAAAGAATTCAACAGCATTCTCAACTGTAATAATAATTGCATTCAGGTTTTGAGATATTAATCTAACAAGAAGGTTAGCTCCCCCACGCCAGTATGCTTTTTTTATTAAGTGTTACAGTTTTCGTAAAATGATTTGACTGCAATAAACTTTAATTTTAGTAATGTTTCATTTAGCGATTTTTTATTTTGTTGGTTACATTTAAAAATGCCAGGGTTTGATAGAAAAAATAAATTAATTAAAAGTACATATCCTTTACAACTGTTTATTATCGGTTACCGGTTTCGGGGAGTTTGATATTTGCCCATCTTCAGAACGTTAGCTTGCGTAAGCGTATAGTGAAATGCTGTTTATGGATAATCTTAAAATAATGACACTTGACTAGTAATACATAACAGTTAATCAAAAGTTGTTTTAAATTAATTTTAGAATGAAGAAATATGTAAATCACTGATAAAAAATTATTGATTGATAGCAAGTTTTACTTATCCTTCATAGAACTTCCAAATTTCGACGACGGACATCTACTGGACATCCAATTTTTTACTGTTGGGCGTTCATGAGATGTACATCTGTCACATACATGGTTATCTGATGGACGTCCATTGGGTGTAGTACAATGAATTTCAATAAAATCTGGGACAGCCAATATTTGGTAACGTTAATGTGGTTTTAGAAAACTAATTATACTGATAACAACCTTTTTTTCGGTGATCTTTGAAAATATAATATAAAGCCTGTTTCACACGTTGTTAAAAATTCAAAATTTGCTCTCAAGACTTGTCCCAGCTTTTTATGAAATCCGCTGTACCACTTAAGTACAAACGTATTCAGACGAAGTGCGGATTAGAATAGGACCGACGGATGTCCGTTCAATGTCCAATTTTTATCCATGGGCGTCCGCACTAATTGTAGACCACAAATGACTCCCAGTAAACATCCAATGCTATATGGGATATAAACCAAAAGTCGACTGTCTAGTTAGATATTTTTTACCTAATTTTGAAATTTTGAGAAATGATGGTGCAATTTTTTTAGTTACATTTCACAGTTACTTAAACTATAAGAAGAAATACTCATTAGATACAATTTTGATCGGGTGTGCAAATGCAACATTTGCCAGTGTAATGCCTGATGTATCTGCTTATATCTGTGCCAAAGATCTTCCTTGCAATCAAGCTTCATGTGGTGTTTCAAGAGCCAAAATCTGAAATTAATGAATTTTGGTTCACCATGGAAGATTTAAGAATTAATCACGAGAGAGATCTTTTCATCATGCTGTACAAGTGTATTGGAATTTTTAAGGGTCATAATGATTTTTTCTAAATTACGTTTAGGTCAGGGAAATTTATTATAGTAGACTAAACTCCATATCCACGGTAAGCTCACCGTTTAATTATAAAGAATTGTTCGTTTGCAATAAATATCCCTGTGGATAAAGATAATTCTTCACACCTTCTCTATTTAATTCTTTTCTATCCTTGTACTTTTCATTAAATGTAATTAGTTGAACGTTACTACATGACAACGGTAATCACGGGGAACATAACTTCAGTCATATTTTATGATTTAACACGTATACATTAATAAATTACTCCCACTTGTGACATATATATATAATACAGTAAATCGTGTCACAAGTTTAATTTAGACTATTATGAAACGTAATTTTGTTAATAAAGTCTATTCTCTCCTGAAAGAATGACCTCGACTTCAAAGTTAGTAATTAAGTTGTGCTTTAGATGGTGACCTAATAGTGTTGATGTCGAACTGCAATGAGTAAGTTTCCATTAAACTCCAATAAGTTTCCTTTCTAGTACAATGGTACACCCTGTTCTTTCCGTTTTCTCAATTAATGGGATATATTTTTTACGTTAGAGCTACATTAACTTCCAGCGGCAATTAATGTTCGTTATCGATCCCCTAGCTACTTTATTAAAGGCTTACGGTCCAGACTGTTCCACATTAATTATTGCAGTAAACTAAGTACTTTACGTATACCTACACCTAGTTATTCTTTGTTTATTATATTAGTTTAAAACAAACGTTCATCATTTGAAAATGCATTAGCTAAATCCGTATTTTCTAATTAGGTTGATAAATCTTTAGAATCGCATTTCCCAGCTGGAATTGTGTTTTAAGTTTTTGCACTAAAGTTGCACTACTTTCCTAGTTCTACGTAAAACTTAAAATTTAATGTAGAAAACTTTTCTAGCTGGTTAAATGTTTTATATCCAACTGTACGGGACGTGTTGAGAGTCACATCACTTTTTGCACTTAATTGAATAGTCCCACTTTTCCAAAAACCAAGCAACTAATCAATTTAAAATTTTCTAGTTTTATTTCCGCTTTTAGAAAAGTTATTTTTTAATATCCCCCCCACGTGCATTCTATCAGTTCTTCTTCACTTGAGTAGCCACATCTCACTGGCTGTTAAATTACTTTCAGGTTTCTTGATATTGCATTGCTCCATTCAATATATTGACATTTCTACAGCTAGTTCAGTTTCCTCTGAATGCCTCTGCTCGTCAACATCAATATCAAACCTTCGCACAATACAAATACTCCAGGAAATTTATGCCATTAAAATACGGCAATGCATAATTAATTTATAATTTCCTTTCTGTTATGATTTCAAATACCTAAATTGATTAACGACGAAAGACTTGAATTTCAACGAATTAGAAAAGGAATACTTAACACAATTAAAACATTGCGCGTTATTAAAAATTTGCTTTTAATAAGAGTTAGACATGCAATCATTTTTTTCTTTTTCCATCCTTGATTAAATTATCGTGATTTTCTCACTCACCTAATATTGGATGCACTGAAATAGTTAGGATCTCTACAGGGATGCACGCTAAATATTAAACGTGCCAAAGATTTGCAAGATTGAAACTTTACCCATCCTTTTGCATATTCCATGATAGTCAATTAACAGTTAATATGTAAAAGTTAAATTATTTAAATATAAATAAAAACTGAATTCAGATAAAATAATAAGTCTTTGAATAAGCAACAAGTTTTAGTAAGTTCTTTTGACACTATTTTCCATTTTACTACGCAAAACGGGTCACATATTCCATGGGGTATAAAGCAGGGTAAGTGAAGCCTTAGGGAGTCCCGGGGCTTTTGGCTGTTATCTTGATTTATCTTGATTTAAAACCAGTCAAGGAGAATTAAGACAACTTAAAATAGGTACTTTGGGTTGCACGTCGGGTCCTAAAACAATTCTCTGTTGTCTTGTTTGTTAAGTTAATTAGTCTACTATTACAAATATAAATAAAATGTATTTTAAAGGATCTTTAGATGCTTTAATTAATTTTATATAAATAAGAAATAAATTTGTATGTTATTTGAATGGGCTTTAAATGTGAAGAATTGTTTCTGCCTTTTGCTAGTTCTTGAGGTTTTACGGCTTTTTGATAACTATTTGTTTAAGGTTTATTTTCTGTTTAAGAAAACGCATTCGGATAACTCAAGGACGAAAATAAATAAAAAACGGAAATAAAACAACAGCAAATGTAAAAGGAAAGTTTTGTTATTTACTGTCGAGAAAATAATAATTTTTATGAGCTTATCATCTTACCTGTTTAAGAAGGCTCGTTTCATTCTGTTTAACAGATAAAAAGCTAAGCTAAAAACGTTGTTAAACGCCCAATGGGAAATCTACATACTAGCAACTAACACAAACGGGAAGACGTTAAAGAGCGAATTTATCCAGAAAGTCATGTTTATGTTAAATGTTATTGATAAGTACCAATTTTATTATTCTAGAAGGTTTTGTTGTTTCTAGCGTGCATGAATTGATGCTGGCATATTGACAGAACTTTTTGAAATAATATTTTAAGTGTTACTTACATAATTGAAGAACTCAAAGTGAAATCATCTTTGGCAAAATTTAATTTTTGGATATTTTTGGTTCTTCACTTTTCATTCTGAGGTCTTCAATGATCTCAAGAATTAAGTAAGAACAATATGGGGAAAAATATCAAGTAAAGATGGGTTCATTATATTTGTATATGGGACCCTTATTCCAAAATGAAGCATCCCTTCGAATGTTTACTTTACGATCTAGTTGGTCCGAACTAATTAACATCAACAGCGTTACTTACGAAAATATAATTACTTTGAATAGGAGCAACACGTACTATATAAATCTTATGCATGAAGGGTATTACGGTATAAACACGAAAATTGGTAAATTTAGGGGATATACACACACACAGTAATATATTTAACGCGGATTAGTTTTAAATTAAAATCAGCAAGTTTGTCTGCGAATATCTAATTACTTAAAGATAGTAAATTCTGGTTTTACATCACCAATAACGGTTTGGAAATAAAAAAGCCTTACATTTCCTAATTTTATAAAACGCAATGAATGTTTTCCTTTAGCTTAAGTATTAACTGTTGCTCTATTTTTAAGAAAAAGGCAATATTCTGGCCTAAGCAATGCATAATTCGCCAAGGGCAACTTTACAAGTTCAAACTGTGTTGGAAAATTTTAAATGATCTTTTGATTTTACTAGTAAATTGTCAGATACATTTTTACATGTTTAGTGTATACTCCTCGCTTTAAACAATTTGGATATTCACTAAAAGCAGTGTACAGTTAGCAAAAGCTGCTTTTACTAGGACTGATTAAATTACTGTAGACAATCCCATCTGAGTCTAACTATAATTAATTGCCTACAGATTAAGTACTCTTTGTAGGTCAATTCTACGTCTTGATTAAATTAGATATATGGATGAGCTTTACCTTCTGAATTTTACGTGTAAAAATGGGTTTACTGACTCTGAGAAATGACGTAGCATAAAATAATATCGGTATGCCTGAAGAAACGACTTGCTTGGTTTTATCGGAGATTGGGCCGGGTTCATAGAAAGGCCTAAGGGCATAGAACGATAACGGAAGGGTTGTAACTGAGAGGACGCCAGTCTTAGATAACTTTGACCTATATAAATGAACAGCTGATCCTAATACTGACCAACTGCTTAGTCTACGGGATCGGCAATAGGATCCTTCTGCGACAGCTAATCGATAACACAATACTTACTAAATAACTTTTGTTGGTCTTTGGTGTGCAGGCGGAGTCCTACGGCAATTTCCCAAAACCTTATGCTTCCTAAAACAGACCCTACCACGTGTGTTGCCACAAACAAACAACAATTACAATCATAACAAAACATATGTTAATAAGCGTAATATTCAATGAACAAATAGGCACAAATTCGCAATAGCGAAACGAAAGTAAATACAAAACGAAGCAATCAGGAAACATTAAGGTTTAGGTACACACGTAAATACAAACAAATAAATAAACATAAGAGAGGAAAACGATAAATGGTTATATACAGGTGATGTGCGCTCCAGACCAGAAGGGTCGATTACCTACTGACCTGCATTTTAAATACTTTAGAAATAATACAATATGTGAGCTCCTTCATTTAGTTAAATTCAAATAACAAATTCTCATTATCAATCTGTTACAATATTTATAAACAATAATATGTTGCGATACAAAGATATTACAACGATGACGAATACAACACAAGCATTCGTTTTCTTTTTGACACTAATAAAAGATAAACTTTTAAACGTAAACAACTGATCCGTTGCTAAATATCGTTTAACGGATTCAGTAATTTCATTTAAATTTAGAATTTAACCATTAGGTTTTTCATAATCTAAACAACGGCAAAATGTTTACTTATATTTTAAGTTAAGTAAATAACAATAAAGTCTTGCGAGGTTTACAATAACATCGCAGCTCACTTTCTCAACTTTTTAATAAGAAACGCACAAAGTGTTTTTCTTAAGAACGTTGATAAATGTTTGATAGCTTAGAAAATATATTTATAAGGTAAAATAAATTTACAGCTAAATTTGTAGTGAATCCCAATACGGAATAATTAAATCTAAATACGCTTTGCGATAATTACATAATCACGTAGATGGCTGCAAACACTTGCACATACATAACATTGGTTTTAAATTCACTATCACTATATACAAAGATGCTGTAGTTAACTCCGTCGCGCACTGGAGACGACGCACCACCAAAACTGAGTAAAACAGTTGTCGGCGGGGGATTCCCACAGCGATGTATCGATATATACAAATATACTTGACGGAAAGATACGGAAAGTTTGTTTACGAGAATAACAATAACGACAACATCTTCTGGAGATTGTATAATCCAGTAACGAGACTGAAATATGAATAAGGTAACGAGACACTGACGATATCTTCTTAAAATCCAGGGTAAATCTGATGATCGCGACGCGCTTAAACTCCGAAATACTATGATCGGGTCAAGTTAAATAATGAAACCTCGGTAGCTTTATCCAAACTATTGAATCTTGCGACTTCAAAAATTCCCAAAGGGAAAATCTCCAGGTATTAGAAAACAGAAGGAACGCAACGCGTTCTTGTCGAGAGCGCAAGCTAGACTTTTTGAAAAATCTCAAGCGAGAAGAGACGTTAGACGGAAGCCATCTTGCGGCATCGTTTCCCCTCGATAACATGATTCGCGGTGATGACGGCAGAATTGCTTTTATTGGCAATCGCGGTGGGTGGAGAAACTTACTCATTCCTACTTGTTTGACCGCAACTAACTGCCTCAAGCTAATTTGCATTTAGTGTCATAAAGCGCTATTTATGTGTCTGCTGTATTGATATTAACCACAAAATTCTCGGAATAAGGAAAAATGAAATAATAAAATAGAGATACATTTAATTTTTAAAAGATTCGAACTTTGCTTAATCGCAGCAGAGGAAACGAGAAAAGGACAAAAATTTTACTTCTTGAATTTACTAGGGGCGAATAACATTTATCGAAGAAGGGAAAATTAAATATTTAGATACAAAATGCGAAATACAATATGCATCTTATAATTTCAGAACGGAATAATTTTTATATACAGTATTATAATAAATGATAAACGAAATTTAACATAATGCTAACCGCAACGATAATTATTAAATGATCTTAACATGGAGTGCATTAAGATGTTGTCAGAGCAGTCATGAGGTTCCACATGGTTCATTTATGTTCATCTTTGCTGATGTTTCAACAGAAATGTGGTTGCGCCATCTTCACAACTCATTTTCAAACAAAGCGATATTAATGGATTATTCTGCGGTAACGTACGCAACAGTCAGTCTAGTGTAGGAAGTAGAAGTAATTATGAGATTGACTTTCATAGTTCAATTAATATTTAATGATTTTTAAATTCTGTAAGCAATCTGAATGTATCGTACGTAATTGGAATTCTATAGGTATGGAAAGAATCTACCCTTCTTTCTTTAAATAGCCATGCTCAAATTAGTTTTTTTCTCCATTCCTGCTATCGTCTGTTTTCGCGATCTTCCAGATTTTTTTGTTGGGTTAATCCAGCTCTTCTTTGATTGGCCTACGTTTTTCTGTTTGGTAGTTACGGAACTCCTTTTACATATGTAGTTACTCCGTTATGTGTTCGATTTTAATTCTATTTCCCACTCTCATATTTTTTTTATTTCTTTCTATTCATTGATCTTTTTGTTATCGTTTCATTCGTTTCCATATCAAGTTCTTCTATTTATTCTCTACGTCTACCTGTTTATTACATATCTTTTCGATGTCTTCTTCTTTGTATTGCTCAACCCTCTATCTATCTTCTATAATCACAAGCTTAGGCCCTTTTTGACTCTTTTCTTTATTTCGAATGGCTTGCTCTCATTACCACTTAATTATTTGTAGTATTCCAATTACTCTTGCATATACTCTAAATTACTTAAATTAGTTTCTTCTTATTTGTAACTCTTGCAGCCATTTCCATAGTATGTTTCTTGAATGAAGTAAAGTATTTCTAGTATAAAGTGGAGCGCTGCCTCCCACGGTAGGTTGACGTATCCGTTTTGCAGTACTAAATGACGCGGTTCTTTTAGCCCACAGATAGACAAGCAACAAAGCTGAGATAAAGAGTTTGCAGGAGGCCAATTTCTTTTCAGAAGTTTGAAAAATGACAAAAGATGGTTTTTTCTAAGTCTAATGCACTTAAGATGATTTTAAAAACCTTTGCGTAATTCCTCAAATTCTTCTCTTGGTTTTTTTAATTAATCCCTACTAGAAGAATTCAAAAGAGGTATTGCAAACAAATAATTTTGGAAAGGCTCTTTATTTTGAAATCATTACCCGTAATATAACCTTTTCAGATTCTTATATACATTGAAAGATCCTGTCTTATAACCAAGCGTTTGTAAATAACGGACCGTATACTTACTTTATTGACCATTCAAACCTATACATGGAAATAGAAATAGTAGAATCCTTAACAAATTTATTGCTTTCTGACTTTTTTGAAACTTTGTCAGTTTGTGTAGAGAAAATAGATGCAAATCACAGGAAATTTTGTTTCTGTCTCTTTTCAGTTGTGTATGTGTTAATGCAGTTCTGCTAAAAACTTGTAAACTTCAAAACCTGCTTTGGGTAATTACCAGCAGAATCATCCGTTCGGTTCTTCAAAACTAAAGAAAAATAAGCTCTAACTGCATTATTGATTTGTAAACATAATTAATTATTTCTTAAATATAAGTAATTCAATTTTTGAAATTGTTTAACATTATAATTTTGTTTCTAACAGTACAACTTTATTATTGTGTACTGATCTAATTGTAAATTAATAAATCTTCTCACATCTATAGTATCGATATCACTAATTACCTTAGAAGACAACATATAACACGATATCTACATAACGGATTATTGTCAGGTTGAGAAACTTTACATCCATCCTAAACTTTGAGGTTAGTTTTGTGGTTCACCCATTCTGACCTACCAGCTCTAAAGGAACATGTGCATATAACTTCTGTTGCACAGTGGGAAGTTACCTTCACAAATCTCGGAAGATTTAATGTTCAAATTATCTCCATTTATTGCCTTTATACAAAATCTTATTAAAACTAGTCTTATTAATTTCGAAATGTTGTAAAGATCAAGCGAATGCAATATTCATAACTCAAAACAGTTGTTATAATTCAAGATAAGATATCGTTACATTTTTATGATACTTTTCCCAAAAATATTTATAGCCTCATTTTATTACAAGTCAACAATGCTAAATTTTAAAACAAACACTTTAACCTGTCTTCATATATTTTTTGCCATCCACGTGTTTGGCGTGTTATATATAACCCGGAGGTCCTTTCGTTATCTAGTTTCTTTGATATCACAACTTCAGAAAGGGAGAAATTAAACTCGGTTGGATGCCTGAATCGATAAAGTCGTATTAGCTGGCCTTAGGAAGTGTTCTGCAATTATCTATACAACTCATCTAAAATATATAAACTGTTTTCTGGAATTTATTAGATTTCTTATAAAACAAGCATAAAATAGGATATTAAATTAATCCTCATTTTCATTTTTCTCAGTTACTTCCAATAAAAGATTCTAATAAATAGAAAATGTTGCCAGACCGCGATATCTACTAAAAAAAGATGATAGCATAAATGTGTTAACAGGCGTTTATGATCAATTTTCTATCTCTTTTCATTTCACTTTTGAAACGGTTGAGGTAAAGTACTTACTTAATTATTTCGATCGCTTTTTTGTTTGTTGTTATCAAACTTTTTGTTTTATGTTATTATTACGTGACGGGGCAAAACTGAAACATGTTGAACAACTTTCAAAGATAAAAATCACATGGGAAAATGTAAAAAAGCTGCGTCAGCAAACAAGACGGAAACAATTTTGCACCATCGCATCGATAGTTATTTTATATTTGATTGTTCAGAGTATAGTACGTTGAATTTCTGTTAAAATCACCAAAAGACAAAATCTTATCATTGGCCATTATTTGGAAAGTTATTATACTTTCATCCACAGTTTTGAATTTGGGCTCCATAAAACATTAAAACCCTTTTCCAAGTGACCCTACATTATCTGAGAATACCCTACGTGCTTTCCAGATAGCTGAAATTGAAGCTTGTTTGAGCAAGAAAAGACGCATGCGAAATTATAATAACTATTCTGCACCTCTGTTGCGGGACTTAACTTGAAGTATCACTATTACTTTTTCGGGTTTTGTCAACAGCACCAGTTATATTAAGAGTAGAAAGACCTTTAATAATGAAAAGCTGTTAGCATTAGAACCAAAATGTAACAAAAGAGCCAGAATAGTACTTTTGTGGAATGTATATAAGCAACAAACGCGAGCTATCTGTGAAGAAGGCGCGCGCGGGGTCAGGCGAAATCAATATGAGGGGTGGCTTGTAGGGGCGCAGGCTTGAGCCCCCGTGAGCCCGGCAAGCGCCAGTCTGCCTTCGCCCCACTCGGTTATTGCATCCGCATTGGCACCAGCTATAGAACGATATCACCAGAACGATTCATTGCATGTGTAGTTTATTATGTGAAATTTATGTGCTTGCTGTAGTTCAGAATAACTGAACAGCTAATTCAAAATGACTAAAGTGCATCGACGTTTAGCAATGCTTAGGTCACGTGTAATCCAATATTAAGTGCCAACAAAGCAGCTTTCTGTAAAGTACTGTCAAGATATATTTTCTTTTTTTTCATTTCATCATTTTAAGTTTCTTCTTACCGGTTCATACAGTCATTCATACTCCAAACTCGATGCACACACACAACTTCGCATAGAATTCAATCTGATACATAGTGAAGTTTATTTTGAAAAATAGGAGCACGTGCAAAACAGTATTTGTTAAATTTTGTTTGTTTTACGTGACCGGGTTGTAATACCATAAAATTAGGTGCCTTACAGTAAATGACAGATATTAATGACTAATGACTGTTGATTTTTGGCCTCAACAACAGCACGAAAATACTTCTTTTCGTATAGAATAAATATGGAACAAATGTGAAAGTCAATAAGTTATTAAACACTCTCATTGAAAGTAAAGGCTAACCGAAATGTCACATTTACAGGAAATATTCATTTTCCATCTAAAAATAATTATATCAATTTCAGTGGCATGAATTATTCGACGTGTACATTTAGTAAGTAAATTTGAATAGTTCGCGTATCGATCTGTTGCTCATGTATGTTAAAATTTAAGAACAGTAGCTTTTTGAAATTTTTTAAAAAACTGCTTCTTATTAACTCCTTAATTTTATATATCAAGAGGATTTAGCCTCTACACGCAGAAGATATACGACAATGTGACATAGTTATGATGGATGGTTCCACGCATCCTTTTTCAAGACATCACGAAATCAAAAAATTGCCAATCTCATTCACAGTTATAAACATTATTTTTTGTTCTGCATACACACCGATTAATATGTGGTTTTCAGGAGTGTACCATAAACTTAACGTTATACTATAATGTCGAAACAAAAAAAGTTATACTTTGCTTTATCTTAAGATTTGACGGGGTAAGGTCAGCACATTTCTTCAACAAGCTCAATTCAACGAAAGTATATCGATTGGAAATAGTAAGTGAGACTGTATACCCACCACAAATCAAGTGAATTAATAATGTAGTGTTGGTTTTGTGTTTTTTGTATACCTCAGAAGTAATTCAGGTCAGTTTGGTGTTTGTATGTTGATGTTTTTTTGTCTTTATTTATAAATAAAAAGTACGACATTTTATACATAAAAACTAACAGAATTCAACAATAATTAATAATTACAAGTCAAAATCACTAATTCAATATTACAGAAATATAATTTTTTGAAGTTGTTGAACCAATTATTGACAGTCATACATTAATGAGTAAGTAATCCCCAAAGTATTTTATAGTAGTCCACAAGCAAGTTTTAATTTCAATTTCCGAAATTTCCAATATACTTCAACATTAAATAGTGCCTTTGTGGTTCAATAGTAAGCAATTCAGTAATTGGATTATTCCAGTTAGAGGTTAGCAATTAACACCATCAAAGTACAGGAACAGACATTTAGACAGACAATGCAAAATGTACATGTGTTGTCTAATTACCCTGCAAGCTGTTTATTGATTTTATATTTACACCATGTGCAAGCTATAATAATATTGCATGATGGTGAGAGTTTCAATAAAATTTCTTGGCACGTACTTATTTTAGCTGACAAAACTGCTATGCAGATATTTTGCAATAAAAGACGATTTTAACGTCGTTATGATAGTTTTACTAATGGTACATATCTTTCTGGGTCAATGATGTAAAAGACATACTAGACTAGATATATAGGTTAACGACAAACATGGAGGAATATGACAAAATGGATTTCTTTCAAATTCGTAGAAAAAAGTTGCCGAAATAGAAATTTCTAAGGTTATCTCAGCAAACTCCTACAGAGATTTTTTAGGAAGAACTAACCGAAAGAATAACTACAATTACGCAGTGATTTATCAATGTCAGGTTAAATGCATGTTCTTGTTCGTATATATCTATCTGTTGAAGGACGTTGAGTTTTATCATTACAACAACAAACGTGTAAAGCTTGTATAATAAATACATATGTAATGCTTTATTCATCCATAACAACGACTTTGTTTTTCTTGTAAAGACATATCCAAGCTTCAGTACGGGTGATTTCAGATTCAGGTCAAATTGTATAAAAACCATAGCAAACTTGCTGACGCTTCTGACGTAATAACAAACATAGAAACTAAAGTCTCTTAATATCCCAAATTAAATGTAGTATTTATTATCGTTTATTTCAAATTATTATTATTTGAATTCTTTGGCCAAATAATTTAATGTTTTGGTTCTTGTTTATCTAATATTAGTATATGACAGTTGTTAATTTACTTTACACATTCTTAATGGCATAACTTCAAATAGATTGCATTCGTTATGTAAAGTAATAGTTTTCATGTACTTTATCAATAATTCTTGCTATTGTTATTGTTTAATATTATTAGACATAGGTTAAAAGTACTTATTCCAATTTTCACAATTTTATGTCTCTTGAGTTTCTAATCTTTGAATGTGACAGTTAAACGCTTGGTAGCTTCACATAACAAGCAGCTCATTTTTTTGTGAAATACCCTGCAAAAACTGAGTCTATTGTGTACCTGTTACTCTTTGTAAAACCTACATAAGAGTTTGCGTATTAAAGACTAAAGATCAGTTCCAACTTGTTGATTTCTTTTTATTCTAGTCCACCAAATTATGCTGATGTGGAAATCAGGATTATTGTTATAGCATCGCATTTTCTCTACCATCACGTAAATTGCCGAATCATTTATATTCTCATGATCTATTGGTAAACACCGTAAATTTCAATATTAAATTATTTAGTTCTTTGCTGATCAATACGTTTGTTTACAAAACAAATGGAAGAATAAATCTAACTTTTCTAAAGATTTTTAAGTCCTCTAGAATGGACATTTTGGCAACGTTCCAATTTTCACAAACATTTAAAGGCGATATCGAATGCTAAAAAAGAAAAATAAGAAAAAGAGGAAACTTATATAGGTGGATTTTTATATTCTTATTTTGCCAGAATTTTAACTAAACAACTTCGACATCTTTTCTCTTCTTTGAGGTTCAAATAAAGTTAAATTAATAAGTCAGCTTTTAAAAAACTTACCTTTATTCGCATAAGTTACTACTATGGTCTACACATGTCAAAAGGGACTAGGATTCAACAAAATAAGAACTCTCAAAGTGTGACAGTCTATGCAGAAATTGCTGCATAGATAATGTCGCTACTAAACACGCGTCGATTAACTTAATCTAAATGTAAATTTATACAGCAACTACTGAAAGTCAATTTTTTACAGTTTTCTAATCAATATAAGTTAGAGACCCCCTCCCCACACATGCTGTATTTTAAAGGCTTAAAAACAATCTTCATTTAAATTGGAAATGAATATTTGTTTTTTGTGTTTGTTACATTGTAAAACAGTGTTCAAGAAAATTACCAAAGTTAATTCAAACTCTGAAAAGAATATTACTGCTTGCCGACGATGTTATAATGGAATTAACCTCCAAATGTATTCCAATAAAACGTTTAGAACTTAAAATAAATTTCATTAACGCAGAGAAAGCTTCTTTGAATTTTTATTTTATTTTTGGGAAATATTTACAGGAAGTTATATATTGTATATATTCAAATAGGAGCTATTTTGGCAAATAGATCTAACTGTTTTTATGTAGTTGTCTACTCGAGTCTCCAAGGTGTATCTTTCAAATAGTAATGTGTCCGGTATTATAATCAATTTCTAATTATAACACTGTTAATGGGTGATACATTATTTGTTATTTTAAAGTAAAATTGTATTTTAATACGGCATTAAACTAACTGTACTAATCTGTACTAATTTTCATTTAAGTTCAACTTTCTATAAACAATTCAATATTATACGAAACACTTCTTAATTAAACTTTTCTTAGTAACTCTTCAAAACATGCTATCCTGATCAAATTCTTGTAAATGTAAAGTATTAGACTTGAATTCTTCTTCCTTCACTTTTTTCCATTTTCATGGGTTTTATGCTCTACATTTTGTACTTCCTTCCTGATTCTATCCATTGAGGTGACATTCTTAAAATTCCTTAATATTCTTATTTCTGCTCTCATTAACCTCTTCATATTTTATATTTGGCGTTTCTGCCCTTGTTTTGTTGTTAACATTGGTTTTTCGTCATACGTCAGGCAACTGATGCTATTTCAATTTTCACTCCCTGTGTTGTATGTTTCTCTTGCATTAGCTTTCGATTGCCTTCAGCTTCCAGGCAGTTGAAATTCCTAACGTTTATATCTTGTTTTATATCAGTTAATAAGTGTAGTACCAATATAATTATCGATCTTTCAAGTAACTGATACATTATAATGATCACATCTGTCGGTAATTATTGATATGTCACGCACACTTGAATTATATTCTGCAGTTCCTAAAGTCTTTTTGGTTCCTTTTCTCAATATAGGCATAGCTATACTTTTTTATTACTTCTTTGAATTTTCCTTTTTTGGGTCAACAAATTTTTTTAAAATCAGATCAATAGGATTAAATAAATTAATAGAAACGTTTTGCATTACATACTATGTATATCAAAAAGGACATTGGTTTTATCCATTGCCCCCTTGGCCTTCTACTGATATTTATTTCTTTTTCCTCCCTAGTTCCAAATGGATGAATTTAGAAAAAGAAGCCAAAATGAGTTAGATCTGATTTTATTCTCCGTTAAACCTTTTTTTCAAATGCGATTAAAAACTTCTTTTCATCCATGACAGGAGCATTCATTTAATTGATGAAAAAATACATTTAGTATGTACCCATCTGTATCGGAGTGTAATGGTACTATTACACTGAAATCGTTCTTACCTCTTCTTAGATGAGAAACAGGTTCCTCGCATAATAATTATTATTAGTCTTGCTAACTGCTTACACATTACTCAAATATTCTGATAAAACACAATTCGAAGCTAAAAATATGTACTTTTTGAAAAATAACAACTAAAGAAAAGGGTGAAGATCATTGATAATAATTCATAATTCATTTCATCCGTTAACGAACAACTTTCCCTTTTGTCAGGCCGTGACATCGCCCACTCAATAAACATATTCGTGTTCATCATGCTTCTGACACCCTTCTGTTAGAAACAGTAGTGGGGTTCGGGTCCGTAGCCAGAGGGAGATCAAGGGTAACTCGGTCAACCCTAGATATTCTTGAGCTATCCGCTCCAGAAATTTCAAGACGCGGAAAAGACAACTTAACACAAATTGCATATTTTCTCTGATAATAAAGATAGCAAACGTCCATGGATTACAGCATGAATATGTTTATCTGAGTCAGTTTAGAAATGTGCAGCTTCTGTATTATTCCTCTCCCATTTGTATATTCCAACTTTATTCAAACAAAAGACAAACATTTTTATCTTTATAGAAATGTAACAGCAACAAAAACCAGAAACAGTGTCATAACAATCAAAGTTAGGAAGAATAAGAACATTACAATAGCATTTTAGTGTTTCCACGGAATACGTGAAAATGTAAAGGAGGGGGAACTCTACAATTACTTATATGATTTTTCTCGTTTTTGTGTCTAGACTTTTCCAACCACCACCTTGATATTATTATTAAATTCTATATGGTAAATCTCAAAATTCTAAAAAATATTTCATACCTAAATTTAACAAAGTGAAAACATAATTACAGTTTTAGGACGAGACAGAGAAACAATTTGTATTTGCCGAAACTTCGAACAGATTCTCGGGTTTCTTTTTTACAAGATCGAGATGCTACCTGAACTGATAAAGGTCTTACAAAAAAAAACTATTATCAGGGCTCAGTCACCAATAATTCTTTCGGTAGATGCTTCCTCGAGTACGACAGTAAACCTTTAATGATTATTATTGCTGAATTTTATTTTTGCAAAAGTCTTTTAGCAAATAAGCATCAACAAAGCTACTTTTCAAGGAATTTGGGGCAACTATAATATCATTAAAAAAAGGGACGTTGAGTTCCTTTCATTCATGAATATAAATCATTTCTGGCTTGATATTTCTCGTGATCCCAGCAAGCTTGCTTTGAGACATCAACCATGATGATATTAATACTTCATATTTGGATTCTTCTTTGTCATATTGACCTGCATTTATTAATTAAGAATTCAAGTACACTTTCTTATGGTATTAAGTAATTACTTTAATGTCTAATATGCTACAATATAGTACAGTAGATATATATTTTTGGGTAGAACTAATTCCCACAAAGACGGGGTTTGAATTTTTTAGTTCGTTGTTGGTATCTTTTTTGACATACTAAAAGTCTAGAAAAATCTGAGTGTACAAAATGCGTTTTTTTAGCCACCATCTTGAAAAATTAAAAAAAATCATAAAAAATCGCGTGTGGTATCAAATTAAAGAACCTTTCATGCTGAAAATGATTATGAAATTGGTTTTAAATAATAAAGATAAATAACAAAATGGTGATCGAAAAACTGAAAGCTTTTGCAGTGTTGAAAATCATATTTTAATTAAACAAAATGCGTTTTATAATACAAATGCATATGTATTTCATCAATCTTACATTTTAAATAACAGAAAGGCTAAATCTAATAGTCTTCTTCAGTTTCTTCTAAATCACTTTCTTTCAGTGCACTATTTGTGCAATCTCTACCAGAACAGTTACAACATATCTCAGTACATTCCACACCTTAACGTCGACACGTACATCTACCACTCCTACACGGCTCATTTGTATCCGTTTTGCACATGCAGCAGATCATGTTTAGTAATAACTCTGGTGCTCCACATGTTATGGGCTGTAGTTGGTCTCCTACTTTTTTCCAACCCCAGTCTTTAGGATTGGCAATATTGGTGTTCTTAGTTTTCCAACAAAGACATTGCAAATGTACTCGAAGAATATGATGAACAGCAGCATCTTCTGTAGGTGGCAATCTTGCAATATTAAGTTCACTTTTGGCAGTTGTGATTTTCAAGTAGAAATTATATCTTAGTAGGTTTAGAGTATCTGTTTTTGAATTTCTACCGTACGATGATACCAATTCTTTGGTGCCAATATCTGTGAGTTTTTTTCTGTTATTACTCTTTTATCTTTTTTTCTTTTAATTCTTAGGGGGCTTTAACTTAAAAGGTCCGCAAAACTGTTAAGTAATATAGCAAACGACAGCCAATATGTCGGAGAGCGTAGGCGTCGGCTGATTGTTCCTGTCTATCTGTGTTGAGCGCCACCTAATTTTAAAGCAAGATCTTTTATACCTTCAAAAATTAGGAAACAGAGGTATAATTGTCATTAATAAATTACCAATGACTTGAAGGAAGCTTGTTTATTATAAAAAAAATTAAACAGTTCCATAATCATAACAGTATGATATCAATGTGTTATCAATCAATTTTTGGTCATGTAATTCAATATAGAATGTAATCAAAAAAAGAAGACCTTTAGGCTAGTACTGACCTTTGGTTTACAGAAGGTTTTGAATGTTATCAAGGATCACAATGTCAAGAATTATAGTAAGGAATATACTTTTAACATAATTTAAATTTAAAAAAACAAATCTTCTGAATGTAGTTAGCAGCTATAGTTTGCAATTCACAATCAATGATAAAACAGTGAATAAAGGACAGATCCCACCTGAAATATTGGGCCGCGACGTTCGAATCTTGGATTTTTTCAATCTTGTAGATGGATTCTGGAATTTCGAAGTTCAGTAAGGTGAAGGATCACGAGGCTCGTATCAATTACAGTAATGTTTGCTTTGCAGCTATAGCAGGGTATGTAGATACTTGACCGCGGTTGTGGCTGGCTTGTTTCAATGCTTGACCGTTGTAGATCAGACTATCTATTCTTAATACTGTTTATGTATTGGTTGCAAGATCTGCATTGTGATGCGGCAACCAAACCTAAAATTATATTTTTGGCTATGTTGTTTTCTGGTATAATAGCACACACAAATCCCAAAATTAAAGAAAAGAACCAAAAAACCACATTAATTAAAGTTGCTGTTTTTTTTCACTTTCTTTGACAGTCTTTCATCCACATGGTTTTCTTCTGCCAACGTCAGTACTGTTTTTACAATAACAGTGTCAGAAGCATCTGTAGCATGAATCACAGTGTAGCCGCTCGCTTCTAAGTGTTTCTCAAGCATGGTTGTAAATCACAGTTTGTTTTCACTATTAGAAAGAAAGCATTATTTGCCAATAAGAAGTGGAGAGTTTTCTGTAAATTTTACTGTTAATGATGATTGTTTTGTGCATATCTGATACTTTACATTCTTTGTACAGGAGATGCCATAGCCATCAAATACAATTGTTACAACTTTATATTTCTTAGCAATATGCCTGCTATATCGTTGTAACACATCTGAGAATTTTCCTGTTTTTGGCCATGGCAATTTGTGTAGTAGTGCACCCCCGTCAAGAACATACTATGTTTCTGCAGGTAACATGTAATTTACACTAGTTGCTATGTCATCCAAAGTTCTTGCGAATGATGATTTGTCACTTTTTCTCAATAAGTGAGTGTCTGGATCAAATAGAGACCGAGGAAGTATAGATAATTCATAATTGAAGTTCTCCTTTTAATTTTTGCAGATCAGGATTTACAGACAAACATACCAGCATTCTCTGGGTGAGGAGTCCTGTATCAATATGTTGAATAGCTCCGTCAGTGACAATACCTCTTTTTAATATCGTTATAGTGACAGCTTGATCCTTTTTAACCATGGAAACAGAGTTGAACGCTTTTCCAGTCAGTTTGGATTGAATTCGAAGATCTGCAGTTACCTTGTGTTGACTGCCTACTAACCCACTGAAAATATTATGTAACTTAACGCATTGTGAATCAAATGGATTGTGATCTTCCAAAAATTGAAGTAATGTTAGAAAATCATTCATATCTCTAGATGTTATAGCATCGGATATTTCAATGTCTTGCTCACTGCTAACGCAGGAGACATCAGTGAGATTACTCATAGCAAAAGTTACTTCGCAGCATGCAGGGTGGCTTAATATCCATAAAGCTCGTTGATTATCGCCCATGTATATTTTATAATATAATTATATAATTCAAAATATTGATGAAATACATATGGATTTGTATTATAAAACGTATTTTGTTTAATAAAAATATGATTTTCAACACTGCAAAGACTTTCAGTTTTTCGGGCATCATTTTGTTATTTACTTTTATTATTTAAAACCAATTTCATAATCATTTTCAGCATGAAACTTTCTTTAATCTGATACCACACACGATTTTTTATGATTTTTTTAGACTTTTTCAAGATGGCGGCTTGAAAAACGCATTTTGCACACTCAGATTTTTCTAGACTTTTAGTATGTCAAAAAGATTCCAACAACGAACTAAAAGATTCAAACCCCGTCTTTGTGGGAATTAGTTCCACCTATCATCTATTTTTTTTATATATCTATTGAGCCATACAATGTAAAAAAAACTAAATTGAAGTAGACTATAATTAAAATTGCCTGTTTGGCAACTATTGATGAATGATACGATATGAAGTTAAAAAAAAGCTAGTTAGATTTTAAAATGGTCAATGCCATGTCCATGTCTACTCCAATTCAGCTTTTTAGATTATATGGTGTAAGGTTTAGAAGCATAAATAAACAATTCGATATTATGATTGAATATAAATTGAATTATTTAAACTTTTTGTTTCCTGCAAAAAAAATCGTGTAAAATAAGTTATTAGTTATACTACCTCGGGCAGAAATCAAATTGGTCTAGAAAGAAACCCTACACGCAGCTACAGTAGTGTTTACAATTCTAAAATGAGAAATGTCAATGGACCCAAGATGAAACCCTGTAGTACTACATACAGACTGAATTTAATTACATTAGACAGCGTATCCAGGAAGCTAGACTATAGCTGAAAATTTTTTTTATTATTGGTCTCTCAGCAAATTTATTCTTTATAAGTAAGATTCTTTGCTCGTTCTGAAACTTCCAATAATGGTAATCAAATTCTGATATTACCAAGAATAATAAAGAGATTCTAAAAGATTAGTTACAATTTATTTGAAAATCACCTCGCCGTTTAAGGTACACATGCGGAAAAGTTAACATGATTGTTTTAAACAAAATCTCAAGAGTTTTTTTAATAGGAATATAATACTCTCTGCGTTATTGTTGGTAATATCAACCTTTTGTTGCCATTACAGGGAGTTCTGGGGCAAGCAAAGAATTTTACCAAGCATACATTTTCTGAGAATTCAATAATAAAGAACTTTAAATGCTCAATATTATTTCAAGATATATTATAGTTATACTTATCTCAAACACCATAGTAACTAAAAATAAATTTTCCAAATAGTGTTTAATGCCTTGTTAACTATGCGATTCAATTCCTTTGACTGCATACAAAACACCAAAACTTTTTTAGCTGGTGGTTTCAGAAGATCAATACTTTTAAATATGATAAATCTCCAACAGACCACAAAGAATTGGCAACGTTCTCATTTAAATTATGTAAATGAAACGGCACTGTCAATTCCTGTGAAATACTACGTCATTAATGTACGATTGAAAGGAATTCCTTTTCCTGCATTTCAACGCGACCTATGACATTTCAGAGATATCTTTAACGCTTTTTATATTTGATATCATTACATAAGAATTTTAAGGGAAAAGAAAGGTATTTAAAAGTGAAATCTAAAAAAATGAAAGGTCAATTAAAAAGCGTTTTTTAGGCAGAGAAACAGTGAAAAGTATTTCAAGTGGAAGGAATTTATTTTTACACTGCTAGTCGTTAATTTTAAATTTTGTTTTCTTACACGTTTTCTGTCGGAATCTCTGGCTAAACTGACTAAATTAATTTAAAATTAGGTTAGAAGTATTTATGAACATTTTTGGATTAAAACTTCATACTGAAAGTTCGTTTTTGTTCGCGAACCGATATTACATTACCTATATATAGACTCAGTTCTAGATATTTGTTACAGTTTATACAGAAAAAAAGCTTTTGTGAAATAAGTAAAATGCTAGAAATCAAATGGGAAATTTCATTTTAAAGAAAACACTCCGTCTGCTATATTTTGTAATGCATTTTTAAATCCCTTGAACCTTTGAAAAGGTAAAGCGTCAGTCTTATACTTTGATCCCGAAGACAGCTAACATGGCAGAATTTCACACGAGGTATTGTGAAGACGAGTTCTGTTTTGTACTAGCATTACATAGTATGTAAAGTCAAAAGACGTCGCCGATGAAAAACTTCAGGTATTGATATTGTTTTTCCTATTTAAATGAAAGAAAAATTCTTTATTTTTTGTAATTTTATATTTAATGATTAAGTCTGATATGCAGGATGCCCCAGCGGTCTATAATTGGTGGATAGCATCGCATAAAAAAGCCTTAGAGGGAAAAGTTGAGCCGAATCGTTGGCTCTACTTGCAAAAATTGTTCTCGATTATACAAGCTATTTCCGAATATAATATTTTCTATTGAAATATCCTGTGCATTTTGCAGTTTTCTTATTCTTCATTTAATGATAATTACAGTGATATAGCAGTATGAAGTCTAAACTAAACAGTTTTGGTATGAATCAATATTCTTTTTGTAGAAAATCGTTAAATCTAACGAGCTACTTTGGTAGTATAATTAATAAAAATTCTTTGAAAACCATGTGATAGTAAATATAAACTTTCATTATATTTAATTAAGTGCCACTAGACTCTGCTTTGAAAAACACCGATGTACTAACCTAATTAACCCAGAAGACTTTTAAAAATGTGATTTGAGATCTCGTCGCTCTCAGACTACCTAATTACTAATTTTACGGTGACTAAATTTCTAGATGCAAAATACATGTTTTCATTTAGAACTATTATAGAGACTGTGGAAAGACAACAAAAACAGTTCAACTTTAATAAAATAATAAAATGGATAGAATAAAACCACTACTTGCGTTAAAGAGAATTTTTGCTAGACATGCTATCCCGTTAATTCTGATTAATGTATTTTCTTTTACAAGAACGAAAATGATGTGAATTATTGATGTAGCTACGACAAACTAAGTTAGTATATAATAACGAAAGCTACTCGATTCGACTAGGTATTATTATATCCAACTGAACCATTTAGACAGTTTTTGGTGCTTTTAGACTTATCTTATTCATTGAAGTAGAAAATATACAAAGACTCGAGCATTCTCTGTGGTGGCCTTGTAAAAGCTTTCAAAACCTGTATGAATAAAATCCTCTACCATAATAGCACCTAAAAGCTTACAGTAGAGTTTATTATTACACGCTGACAACTTTATGAAAGAGATACTTGCAAATTAAAACTAAAACGATGCATGTATACTAAATCTGTTCAGTGTGTTTTGCAATATTCATATCGACTATCCATTAATTAACAAGTATTATCAAACATAACAACATCAGTTTTAGTTGTTGTTATAGCTAACCACTAACACGAGTAAAACTTCACAAATGCTAAAATTACCAGTCATTTGTTGTTATGCAAGTTATAATGCGATTTCAGAGATCGCTAAACACTACATTGTGTCTACCGTTATGGTTTCGTAAACTACTGAAATTCTGAAATTCTGTTCTGTCTGAGTGAGCTATTAATCAGAAATACGGGAAAGCCACGAATTAACGACACCTCAATTTACTATTCCACAGATATTAGTCAAACGCTTCTTCTCTGTTTTGTTGGAATTGGTTTGCATCCTAAATTAATTACGGTATTAAATTTAGAACGTCCCTTATTCAAAAAAGAAAATCTAAACCTTTTTATCTGCTCTGGAATTTACGTTTTAAAAGTTTAGCTTGATTGTAAATAAATAAAGAGAGAAGTTTTATATTGGATGATATTTTTATGTACATTTTGAAATAATTCCTTTGCCTAATAAAAACAAGAATTAGAAAATATTTTTTAGCATAAACAGAGTGGAGTTTCTGTTGCGTTTTATCTTAATGGAAAACATTTCAATTTGCTTAGTCCCTGCTGTAATTAGAATTTACAGGTGAATGTGACGTGTTTACTTTACGATACGTATTTATGTATAACTCGCATGGATTTTCGCTTAGTCAAAAAATTTGATAAGGCCTTTTTCAACATTCTATTTAATCATTTCAGCAATCTGGAAAATTTAATTGTAAATTTAACTGACTATGACGGTTAGTTAAGCATGATAATTATAATTTTTTCTCAGATCCTTTGAGGTTCCATGAAAACCTTTGAAAGGTACAGTAGATATTACATGTATAGTCGTGGAATTTGATCAATAAGTTCAGTTTTACTTCAGATCCATTTAATTGATTGTTTGCTAAATTTTTTCAAAAAAAAGCAGAGTATAGCATTGCAATGGCTTCCACAAAATGTTGGACATCCAGTGTATGATGATTCGCTGTGGAAATCCACAATAAGTTCTCACATGATACCACTGATGCATGGCATCTATAAAATCGGCCAACTAAATAGTCTGTATTTTGTCACAAACGTATTGCAATTTGACAATTCCGCAATTGGATAGTGACATACCGAGTTACTATGCTGTCGTCAAAACTACTACTAGAATTTACAGATTTCCTCTATTTAAGAAAAGTTTTTTCTGTTTTACAGAATATCTCTCTCTTTCTTCTAACGAAACTAAAGTCTACTACTTTTTAAAAAATGCTAGTTTTGCTATAGTTTGCGTTGGTCAAGCCTAAGTTAATTACTTACAACACTAAATTACAGTTTTAAATTTTGCTAAAAGCCTAGCAAGTCTTTGTTATCTATGGTCCACTAAACAGATACTTGTAAATACTTACATTCTGTGTTTTATAACGGTCGGCCAATTAACACAGTTGCCGACATTCTTTATTTTTGCATTTTTAAAATTATTATGAGGTTTACAATGCCTATTAAAATAAGCTCAACAGTTATATCGTGAATTTCGCGGTAGTATAGTGTATTTGTGCTCTTAGACTTTGGAGAAAAGAAAGCAAAAAATAAAAATGATGTACGGGATACACCCCATTAATCGAAGGCCCATTAAAGAGCAATTCTGTAGACTGTATGAAGATATGAGGAACACCCCCAAAAATGTTTTAATTGTTACCAAATGAGCATCAGTAGTTTTGACGTTACCTTATATTCCTGCATTTCACACTGAACAACGGATAGCATGGCAATTATGCAATTACCATCTGCAGATATCAGGACAGATACATCTGATTATGTATTGAGTAATTATTAGATTGTTTAACTATTTAGTTGACCGACTTCGTAGTTGTAATTGTTGTAACAGTAGCAACTAAACAGACATGTTGGCTCGAAGCTATAGCAAAGATCTTTACTGAACAGTCGGGATATAAAAAGATTCGGAATTTTCATAATCAATCATCATACAGTAACTGTTCAACATTGTGACAGGCAATTTTAATACTAAAGTATACTGCACGAAGCCTTATTTGCTCGATGTGTACTATTCTATAATCACAAGAGTTCTAAGATGCCACGCTCATCTTCAATGGAAAGAAAAGAAGACAACGCTCTTTTCTTGCTGATTTCCTTCTCAAATTGATAAGAAGATAGATTTCATACTTACTTTAACTTCAATTTAGTTTACAACTGTTTGCGAACTACTAATCATTTTTTAAATAGTTTAAAAGCTTTCTTAAGAGTTCAGATACCTTGTTTTATTTTCAATATTAGGGCTCTTGAGTCTCTTATTTCCGCGCTACAGCTGATCTGAGTATATTACCCTTAAAACGTCTAGTATCAAACAGAATACGGGCAGAATAAGTGTAAGAAAAGTTCATGTAATCTCTATGTCATTGATGCTATAGGAATATCTATGTTCACAACGAAAACATTATACAGGGTGATCATTTTAAAACTTCCCACCTTGAATAACTCTTTATTAGTAAAATTATCAAAAATCTCCGAAACACACCAATTTTGTTTTGAAGGGGGACATTTAATAACCTACTCTAGTCAGTTGAGAAATTCTCACCCTCCCCCCTAACAACCCCTCCCCGAAATTTTAAATGGCACTACCCCATGTGTGATATAACATTTTAAAGGGTATGCGATTGTTAATCTTTTACACCAAAGAAAATCAAAATCGGGTCAGCCATTCGTCAATTAGAGCCAAAAATGTATTTAATTTAATCAATACACTCCTGCCTCTAGTTCACGAACGGCTAGGCCGATTTTAATTTTCTTTAATGTAAAAGATTAAAAGTTTTATACCCTTTAAAATAATATATCACGCATGGGGTAGTGTCGTTTAGAATCTTAGGGTGGGAGCGGTTGGGGGGAGGGTAAAAGTTTACCAAGATTTTAAATGGCACTACCTCATGTGTGATATATCATTTTTAAGGGTATAAAATTCTCAATCTTTTCAATCAAAGAAAATTAAAATCAGCCCAGCCGTTCGTGAACTAGAGACAGAAACGTATTGATTAAATTAAATATATTTTTGGCTCTAATTGACGAACGGCTGGGCCGATTTTAATTTTCTTTGATGTGAAAGATGAAGAATCTTATACCCTTTAAAATGATATGTCACACATGGGGTAGTGCTATTTAAGATTTTGGAGTAGGGGTGGTCGGGGGGAGGGTGAAGATTTCCCAACTGACTAGAGTAGGTTATTAAATGCCCCCCTCCAAAACAAAATCGACGCGTTTTAGCGATTTTTGATAATTTTACTAATTAAAGAGTTATTCAAGGTGGGAAGTTTTAAAATGATCACTCTGTATATAAAATCATACAATAACCATTACATTTTTAGTCAGTATATTTTTCTATTCTTTCTTTTAAAACGATATTTGTATGAACATCCATTCAATATATTGTATTGAATGATACCTACTGGAAAATATTTTCAGTGACATGGGAATTCTTGAGACATTTGATATTTCTTGTAAACTCTCTACAATATTATGCTGTTAAACTAAAAGCTAAATAATTCTCTTCTTTATTCTCCAAGTCTAATGCAAATGATCAAAAGATCTAGCATGGCTTGTTTACGAATATTCGTTTTTCAACAAGTATTTGGCTAATTTACATGGTTCTTCAATGGTTTTCACAATATATTTCTATCTACTATAAGCATTCGTTGTCAAAGTAAAAATTTTTGTGGTCTATAATTTGTCAACCCTGTCTCCGAGCAAGAAAACGCCGTCACTTTTTAATAATTTCATTCTTAAATGATTATTTATAATTTACCTTATTAAAAAATCAGCAATGCTTTTTCTGCAAAATCTTTAGTTTGATACAATTCTAATTTTAGACTTAACTGTACATAATATAGCAAAACGAAAATTTAAGATTTTCCATTCGAGTACCCATAAGTGGATTTACGAAACCATTTTATAAACAGTTTATGATGTACATTGGATGGGATGCTGGGTTTGCTTTAATTTTTTTATGTTTTCTGGTTAAATTATATAATTAAAAAAGAGTCAAGTATTAATTTAATTTTTATTACATTCATGTTTTTTACTACAACGTAGAATGGTCAAACTGGTAGTTAGTTAGAGCAAAAAGAAAAGAAAATAAAGTAAAATTAAGATATCCATCGGTGTAAATACAATACTGTTTTGGATTTTTTTGCAAGGCAATGATGGAAACTTAAAGTTTTGTTTAAGCTACAAAACTTGCAATCTAAGACTGTAAGTCACGGTAAATTTACAGTATTTAACAAATACTCATTTAATAAAGTGTAGTCGAATAACTGGAACATTTATAATGTTAGTCGATACGATATTAAATTAAATAATATGAAGAATATAACAACTTTAATTTTAAATAAACACAAAGATTGTACAGCAAAAGCCTCTGATAGAAACTTCTTTGCGTGTTTCATACCGACATAAAAGGATTCAAAGCAAGTACTGTCTTGACTTCTATTACAAAAACATCAAAGAACATAAGAAAATTCCAACTTGAAAAGTTGGTGAACTTTTTCAAACGGTACTTTTCAATAAGTGTTAGATTATAAAGGAGCCGAACAACCTAATCATGGTCGCGATGGGGAAACCTATCTTAAGTAAAAAAATATGTACACAAAACATGCACATCTACTCGTTCTTTTTTAATTTAATTGATACATAATAAGGTTTGGAATTGTTGGATTTTATATTTGTTCATAATTTTATTATTTCTATATTGTATACGTAATCAAATTTTCCTTCTGTTTTGCTATTTTAATATATTATTTGAAATCTCCAGCAAAAGCTTTCACGTCAGAATCTTTAAACTTTCTTAATGTACGCTCCACATCCTGACAGGACTTTCCAAGTTTCCCTTTCTTTAAAGATTGTTATTTTAGATATTTCTTTATGTTTCAGCTTGTACTCCTCATTTGTTATATGCTACTTAAAGAAATAATCTTCACAATCTGTATTCACGCTTTTCAAGTTTTAATTTAAAATATTTAATTTAGGCGGTAAGATTTTTGCTTATCTTTCTACATAGAAATTAAATTCCAGCAAGTTAATATCAAAAATTATTTCTAATATTACGAGCTGAGCTATTTCAATTTTAATCTACGAATTAAGTTAATCTCAAAGTTCAGGGAACTCCACCCTTAACCACAATTTGCAAAATATTCCTATTTACGATGGTATACAGCAGGGAATTTAAATTGTAGTTGCGCAGACAAATTAGAAACCTTTTAGAACTGTTTATAGTGAAATTTTGTTGTGTTATTGCGTACATACGCATACGCATAAAATACTAAAATCCATTTCCTCTTATATTTATGCCCTGAATAATGCATTGTTTTACGCCGTTCACTGTCAAAATTATTTTGCTTCACTGACACGATTTTATCCCAGCAGACCTTATAAATCCTTGTAATTTTAAAACGGGAACAATGTTTAATATTTATTCACATGTGTAATAAAGAAGACCTACATAATGAATCATTTCATGTATTATTCTATCGGTTTTTCTGCATTGGATTGTTCTGAAATTAATTCTGGATTTTACACATTAATTAAAATTATTGTATTAGAACTTTGCTTTTTGGAATAGTAATAAAAACGTTATAATCAATGAAGCTTTTTTTACTTCATTTTAGTAATACTTTTAAATGGTTTTTTCCTTTCTTATATTTCCATCTCCCCAAAACTATTTTTAATTATACTCGTTCGATGTACAGTCGTCTACAGAAAAAAATGCAACAACTCCATTATCAAGCAGTCTGAAAATCTACTTATTTTAATGTATTTTAGACTACGTGATATAGTGCAGGCGCCAAAGGTAGTTGAGTATGTAAAATTTGAGGACCAGCAATTATGCTCGGATCTTATACCTGAGACTCCAAATAACAATTAAAAAAGACAATAAACTCATTGCTTGCCAGGCGCGATGATAGATATTATGCATTTAAGTGGTTTCTTATTAAGTACCCAGTAGGTTTGGAGAAAAAGCGGGTTAAAGTGCCAAAAATAGCGATTTTCGGCACACTCGGTTTCTAGATCTCGAAAACCACCACGCAGATTTCGATAATTTTTGGGTATATGTTCTTGGAATGTTCCCTGCATTGTTTTGAGCTAGCCGAACCGTTTTCGAGAGATATCGAGACCTCTTTTGGGACAGTGGTCCTGCATATGACAAACGTTAAAATCAAGTTCTCCCTCTACCGGGGCAGCACTAGGGGGATTTCCATTCCGAATGAAAAAAACTCGTAGAGGGAGAAAAAGAAGAGATAAGAAGACGAAATTTGGCACGCATACTAAGGGTTCTCCGGAGCATTAAAGCTCGGAAAGTAAACATGGGCGCCGTGCGGATCGGGAGATGGGGAAATATCCAAAGGCAGCAGAGCTCTTGCAAGAGATCTCTACATTCTATATTCATTTACATTGGGTTAAATGGGGAAAATTCAGGGGTGGCCAGCCATAAGAAATTTGATTGCAACATGAGACAGGCCGTTGACGGTAAAGTAGCAAATAATTTTTTGCTTGCCGAAGTCTTCACTCGTATAATTAATTCGAATAAAACTGCACGCCACTAGTAAGCGTATGAGAAAGTTTATTCGCTCAGTTTTAAAAGATCCTGTTAGCACTTTCGCCATATAGTGTGCAAGTTTCGCGTCTGTCGTCCAATAAATAAAAAAATTATTACTTTTAAAGCTGACCTCTGCGTTCCCTATTATCTTACATTAGATTAAACGGCGAGAATTTAGTGGGGGGGGGGCAGTTAGACAAAATGTAAAAGTATCGGAAACAATGTCAGTTGCAGTGTTTCAAGATAGTTCCTGAATTTGAAAGAAAGTTTAAGCTACTGGCGAGCGTAGTAGAAAGTGTTTTTGTTCAAGTTGAACAGATCCGCTTAGAATGGGGGCTTCCCTGTAAATTGCGCAAGTATCATGTTTATCGTTCAGAAAATAAAAAAGCTATTGAAGCAAAAGCTAGCACAACATGTCTGATATCTGTTAAAAAAGAACACACGGTAAAATGTCACAAAACACGAGCGTTTTTTAAACTACCCAAGCGAAAGCAAACACCTTGCCATAGTATGAATAGTTCATACCTCGCATACTGCTTCCCCATACTACCACTTACTTCCCGCCTTTTTTCTGTACTCATTCAATATTTCCAACTGAAAACCCTCGCGTCAATTTTTACACTCAAAAGTCATCTAGATACGAAGACACCAAACACAAATTAATCCAAACTTTCCTTCCAGCACCCAAACCCACAATTGGCTCGCGTCGCAAACAAAAACTCCTACTCTCCCCTTTGTTACCCTCGTTAGCCGCTCAAATGCTAATCGAACGCAATTTTTGCCCATTGATTACATTTTATTTGCCTGTGAAGAGAAAAATGGTAACTTGTACCCACGACAAATGACGAACCGATCTTTGCCAGAGTCTTTGATTCAGCCCTGTAAATCTTTAAATTTGCTTTTTCCTATCAACTAATTTTTTTATCGACAGTTTTTGATTTTTTTATTAAATATTTTTGTTTTTATTTTATTTGACAATCTATTATTATCTTTAATCATAAGAAAAATCTACCTATTGTCACTAAAATAATTATTAAAATGACTCCATAGCATGTGCCCAGTCGATTTACTTGATACGTAAAGGGAGGGGGGTTAAAACAAATTGGAGCATTGAATTTACCGGCAACATCTAGAATATTAATCTTTAAGCTTTTCTGAGCTTATTTCGATAGATAACATGCGGTCTTCACATTTTGCACATTCAACTCCATCCAGCTCCCAGTCTAATAATGAAATTGCCCCAGTTTTTGTGTAAACTACTGCACAGTGCGGTTAGCGCTTCTTACAAAATATAATTTACAATTCAAACATTTTACATTAGTATGTTGACCTCCAATCTTAATAAAATAATGAAGAATTTGTGCACTTCCCTCCCCTCGGTCTTCTTCGAACTTCTATCCTATTGCTATGGTACACTGGAATACTATCGGTCTGTATTTAGTGTACAAGATATACGATTAGTAGTAGAAATTGTAAAAATAATATTGTACAGCTTTACAGCACAGTACAATGTTGATTAAGCTTCTGAGAATGCTGTATTCCATTGAAACATTTCATCGCTCTTACAATCGAATAATTACAAACACGAAGGAGGTCGAATTCCAAAGCAGCAGTTGGTTAACTATCAAAGTATTATCCTTGGAATCTAAAAGATCTCTATGTATCATTAAGATAGGTGATTGACAATAAAAGCGATTCTCTTGGAATCATCAAAAAATATTGAACTGACTACATTTCAGCAGAATTTCCTACTTGCCAATATTATAACCAAACAAAGATGTATGGAAGGCACCAATTATCTAGAACTATAAAATCGTTGCATTGAGTTAAACCGGTATTAGATGTCTGAGTTCCTCGACAAGTTGAATTGCCAAGATCTTTGAACAGCTTTCAGTCGTTTTAATTGAATGTATTTTTTTTCTTTCTAAATTTCCCCGGCATGTAAGAAGAGTTATCACTTGCTATTACATAGTAAAATGCTGCCGAGTCACCAATTTCGCTCAGCGAATTGACTGGGTATGGACTTCTCCAGCCACACGACCGAGTTGACTGGGTAACTCGGCACCTTATACTTCCAATTTTGCACTTTGATACGGATTACAATAAAGCAGCTTAACGAGTCGATTTTTCGAGAAACTCGGACCTTTAATCGACTTTAGGCTTTTCAGGAAGATTTTCGGGATTAGAAGTGATGAATTGCCATAATGCTATTAATTTAGACTTGGATTGTTTTTCAGTAATCAATTGTGTTAAGATATTTGTTCCAAGAAACCGATTATTTCAAAGGCCTCAAATGGACGTTTTGCAAAAACTTATTTGATCAAGCGCGATTTCGCTTCCACAATCTAAGTTTGTAACCTTACTAGAATTTACACCCTACTAGGCTAAAAACTGTATTTACTACGTTCCTCAATTCTTTCCTATGTTTTGTTAAATTATTTCAGTTTTTACTACCCATCCGCTGCATATTTTTAATTAAATCTTCCTCTTATTTTAGTTTGGTCGACTTTGTCTCAAAGTTATTTGCAGACGACGACGTTGCGGTATCGCTTGCATGTACAGATTTTCCATGTGTTGTAGGTATATAACCTCATCATCTTGATCTTGAGTTTTGATGTGTTTTATAATGTCTTCTCCATTCATCTGTGCTAATAACTTATGACGCATTTTTGTTCCCAATCTCCATTTTCACTTATGAGATCTGAAACCTTCCGCGACAGTTTTCTTTACATGCACACATGGAAATTTTATTTTCTTTGAAAAGGGGCCTGTTTCTGAGATGTACTACGTACTTTGACTTAAACAATTTATTTGTTGTTAATAATGTAGTATCTGTAACTTGTATTTTTCTTAATTTTTTGCCTTTCTTGTAGATCTCAAATTTACAAACCTTACCAGCTGTAGGATATTTCTATCGTTTCTCTCTAATTGCCAAAAATGCTTTGTTGCAAGCCTGCTATATCAACTTTCTTTTAAGTATCGTTCGGACGTTTAGAAAGTTTCGTAATATTCATTGTCAGATTTACAACTGTAAATGAATTTCCGTAGAAAATTTTAAAGAAATGGTACTAAAGTAAGTAGTTAAGAGATAGACAAATTTAAGTCAGTTTTGGTAATAGTACGATATTTACTATAAACTTTATACTGAATTTCACTGGAAATCCATGTTTGAAAACAAACCAAATGTGAAGGTATTATTTATGACTTATGAGCACTGGTGGTTGTTGTAAGTTTGAATTATGTAATATAACACAAACCGAGTGTCATCAGCTATTTTTACGTCAAATACGTTTGCTTATAATAAGATTAATGTCCTTCGTTTTTGCTTCTTACATATTTTTTTCTGCTCTGGTTGAAGTTTGTTTGTAACTGTGTTACATTTTAAATTTTAGGAACATAAGAAACCATGCTTTAGTATCTGCAGCTGAATTTTGTAAGACTAGTTCAGAGTAACTTGTTTTTCTTCTTTTCTTTAACTTCTTATTCCTAGGGTAAACAGTTGTGTTCAGGGTCACGATATTCTAAAATGTTACATAATGGTATTCTGCAGTCTTGTTTAGCTGTTTCTGTTAGACAATTGTGTACAACACGTGCTTTCAAAATTACACCGTTAACCGTCCTCTCTTGAAATCTATACCCATAGGATTACAAAAATAATCTGAATAAATTGAGATTGTAAGCTCACAGCATTTCAGTCTTGAATGTTTCATTTTGCAATATTTTTTTAATCTAAAAAAATAATGTTTGGATTGGACTTACAGAAATCTCGTTATAATAGAACCCATAACACGTAAATAAATATCGTAACTTTTTTTATTCAAGACAATCATGTTTTTGTACATGCCTTTTTGTTATGTTCTAGTGGCGAAAACTCGTAAATAAGGAAGAAAGGAAAACCGATTGTAGTGAAAGCGAAAAAGCACGAAGCTCGAACTAGTCATACATGAACACTGTATTGATTTAATGAATTTATTATTAGTATAAATTTATTTTCGGTTGAAGTGAACCTTCCATCTCAAATGTCAAAAGCCGCCACTAATATATAAAGGTTTTTAAATAATTTATTTGTTTAGATCGTAAAATGTGTGTTTCCTTTTTGTTTATATGCCACACTTGACGTTTCTTGTCTCAGCAGAAATAAATACTTCATGTAATTTTGGAAACAAACATTGATAGTTAATACCTAAATAAGTAATGAGATTGGAAGAATTCACGCAACAGATAAAAATTACATCTTGACATTAATGGTGTAGTAGATAATATCCATTCATAATAGATTCTTGCCAAATCCTTTGATGTAGAAATCTAGACAACAAGTGGTTTTTTGAATGTCTACTTAAAAGCTGGTGACGTCACGTTTTGGCATAAGCTCTTATTAAATTCCCCGCATGGATTCAATAACTTGTTGGCACGCTTGAGAAGGTCAGCTTGATAAGTACAACATTTGTTGCCACTCGTACTTGTTGATAACTATAGATTAAATTCTGGCTTTGTTATTGCGGAAAATACTTTCTAATGTTTCTTATCAGTCTTGGCATTTCATCCAAGTTTTAAATTTTTAGAATCATGCAAACTGTTCATTTATTATTCTTGGGTTATCACTATCTTTTCTTTTTAATCAAATCCCATTGCGTAGCCCTAATAGTAATTATTATAGTAAATTATTAAGTTCAGATTTAATTTGGATCTTCAAGAAGTAGTGAATTAATAAATGTGAACATATTCTGATATGCAACTATAATGAAAATTATAGCTGCTGTATAACAATTTTATGAAATTCTTTCTTAAAAGTGCGCGATTTAAATTTTCGTTCGTCACCCTCACTTCAAATTAAATCAAGACGGAGGGGGCAGATCTTTCCCGTGAAGTAATTTAATCGTCGGGAGATGTCTTCCTAATTGTCTGTTTATATCCGACTACCCAAGTGTATATCATTATTATCGTGTTTTAGAGGATTTTGGTGATATTGCCTTTTTCATCTGTGCTTTATTTGCGTTACTCTGCTAACTGATAGATTCATTTTATGAGAAAGTTAATTTTTAGTAAAGGTTTACTGTATTACATCAAGTAAACTTTTAAATACAGTTGCTCAACGTTAAAGTCGGACAATTAAATATAAATAGATTTTCTCTAAAAATT
>VTPC01001363.1:46104-107167 GCA_011009095.1 Ignelater luminosus
TAGCAAATTTAACATCAAAATGAAACTCGGACGGTTTCGATAGCTTGTCTTATCTAGCCGGCGTGCACGGTACATTTTCGATAATGTTGAAAATTTTAGTTCAAATTTGGTTTCTACTACAAACCGTCTATATTAGTGTAGTTTTACAAAAATGGGAAGACAACGTGGTCAAACGTCTATCTAACTAAGAGAATTGGTTCTGAAGCATCACAATAAGGGTAAAACAGTTATTGGAGAGATAGTTGATCGTAGTCATTCTACAGTTCGTGATATCATAAGCCGGTTTACGAAATTTAATATTATAGCAAATAAACCGAAACAAAGTGCGTAAAAAATACTTAATGAAGCGGACGAAAGATGGATCATAAGCCAAATAACGAAAAATCCGAAATTGAGTGCTCCGAAACTGGCGGTCGAAGTAGAAAAATATCTTGGTAAAAAAGCACACCCCAAAACTATAAGGATTATTTTAAGGAAACATCAATTTAATGGACGAGTTGTCCGAAAACAGCCATACATTAGTAAAACAAATAGAATTAAAAGATTGAAGTTTGCTAAGGAGCACTCAAATAAAGATTTTTCCTTTTGGAATCGGGTGTTATTCACTGATGAAAGTAAATTAATATTTTTGGGTCTGACAGTAGCACCTACATCTGAAGGAAAGCAAATGAAGAGTTGCGGCGGCAGAATTTAAAGCCGACCGTCAAACACGGTGGAGGATCGGTAATGGTATGGGGCTGCATGTCAGCTGCTGGTCCTGGAAAGTTACAATTAATTGATGGAATAATGAATAAGGACGTGTATTTAGCAATTTTAAAAAAGAATCTTCACGAAAGCGTACAAAAATTAGGAATCAGTGATGATTTTTATTTTTATCAGGACAACGATCCAAAACATAAGGCTTATAAAATACGGTCTTGGTTGCTTTATAACTGCCTGCATGTCTTGGAAACACCTCCACAGTCTCCTGATGTTATTGCTATAGAAAATCTATGGAGCTATTTGAAAACACAGGTGCGGAAACACACTATTTCTTCAAGAACAGACCTAAAAAGAGTAATTCTTGGAGAATAGAAAAAGATACCTCCTCTCTTATGTGAGAAAATAGTTAGATCAATGCCCAAAAGATTAGAAAGTGTCAAAAACAGTAAAAGCCTTCCCACAAAGTATTGATTTTAAAATAATTGATTGTTATATAAGTTTTAATTATTATTTCTGTGATTGTCCGAGTTTTATTTTGATATTAAGTTTGTATTTAATTTAGAATTAATTATTTTTTTATTTTATTTTTTGAATTTATTGATTTTTCTTTTATTAAATGTATACAGTAAACTGCCATTTAATAGAGTATCTACTTTATTTCAATTTATTGTAATATTATTTTTTAATTTATTAATAATTATACATTTTCATAACAGCGTCCGGGTTTCACTTTGAGCAACTGTATGTTAGCTTACTTCACAAATATTTTATAATTTACCGAAAACTAGCGAACAGTCAAAGAAAATTTACTGTTTGAGGCTGACTTGCACTTCAGAAACGCCTAGAACTTAAAATAAAATTTTAGACCAGTTTGTTCTTCGGAAAATTAAAACATTTTGACCCAATGAATTTATGGTAGCGGCTGGAAAATAAAAAGTGAACTGAATGAAACTGTTACATTGATTGCAGACTGAAGATAACGCTCTATAACCGAAGCTCGTCCAGTTAACTCCAATTTGATTCTAGCAGCGCAATTCTGGATGACAGTTTTAAAAACAGTAATTTCAATTTCAATACTTTTGATCGTTAAGAGTTTCTTTTTGCTAAATCTCTACATCTTGACCTTGTTTGCAAAATAGGTATCAGAGTTAAAGTGCAGGTGACTTTCCTAGATAGACACATACGAATTTGAATCAGAATGTTTTATAATTTATAATAATTTTTGGTAACCAAACCTTAAGAATTATACAATATCTTAGACGCCTTTCAAGATTTCATAAGCAAATGTAATCTTCTACTATAAATCTAATACCTCCTTTAGGAATGAAGACGATTGAAGGTATGTATTATTACATAATTTAGATGACACTAAATTAAGGGACTGATTAGTTAAATATCCATTAACTATTGCACTATGAAATGTATCGCAAACCAGTCATTTGCGACATTACTTCATTAGTTGACTGTACATTTAAATTCAATTCCATAAAAACTACCGTTACGTAGCATACATTTAATCAGTTTCCAACATTTAAGTTTAAGCTACAGCGATTTTAAAGCAAATAAAGTTTGGTTAGGTAACGTTTATTGCACGTTTTATTACTATTTTCCTTTTATTTACTTTTTTTTGTTTAAAATCTATTCTCCAAATCGTTCTACTTAAATAAGGTCCTTTTTATGTGTCAGATTCAATTTTCTTGATTTAGTACTGTCAAAATCTGCCTTGCTTAAATGTAATATTTTAGATGACAGTGATGGAAAACGTCTTTGCAAAATTGAATTCAACTAACAAATATAATAATGTTTCTACGATTTGTTCAAAATCGTGAACTCGTTTAAGCTGAATAAAGTTATTGTTTGTTTTGTTACGCATCAACCAATAGAGAGATTACTCTTACGAAAGGTAACCTACTTTAATAATTAAAAAATAAAATATTAGCACGAACATGGCCAAGACTTACATATTGTATTATGTGACCCGACGGCTTGACGTGTACATATATTATGTAGTAGAAAAGTTCTACCTAATAGGGATATTTTTAAGGGGCGGTTTGTCGGAAATCTGCGAAATTATTTATGTCAAAGGTAATCTCAAGAGAACCCGAATCCTATGCTGTATTGGCTACTCGTTAGGGACTACGGATTAACGAACAGGGATTAAACCTTCTGTGCCGAATCCAATATCGTTTGGAGAACGTGTATCGAGGATTTAGTTAATCTAACATAGGTCAAAGGATAGATCTTGTATACCATCTTACATCTTAATGTTGTTGAACTGAATATGATTGACCGTATTTCAAGCTTGTAAAGGAATATAAAAATAAGCTATTAAAATCTGCCCTTTTTCAATAACCTTCCTTATAAATTATTTATCAGTTACTTATTAGATTAGCACTAATTTTATGAAGGTTTCTAGTAACAAATCGCCTATATTTCATGAATGCTGGCGATAATAATCTTTATTCTGCTTTTATGAGCTTAACTAAAAACCAACTTTGATAAACCCCATAATGGCTAGGTTATAATTTCTTAACTGCCCTATAAAAATCACACATTAATCACAATGTAAAGAAAGGTTTACTTACATTTTGAATTAAACTCTTGCATATTTGAGATTATTTATATCGAAGCTACAAATATAATTAGTTTAACCAAAACTTATTTGTTTTGATTTAAATTAGTCTTACTCCCATTTTTATTGATTCGCTTCACCTCCCTTATCAACAAAAATATACCATTATTTCTCCGTTCATTCCAACCAGAAAAATATTCCCGAACACTTGCCTGACACTTAATATATCATCCGCACTGTCTAAAAGGGAGATTTGAAATATACTTTTATCCACAGGAAAAAGTAAGAGGGATTTTTATTAGATTATTTATTTTTTTCTGATACAACAATAGAAAAATATAATATTAGAGAGACAAGAAGAAATTAAATATGACATTTACTGAGATTAGAATTGTAATTGCAAAATGTGTAATATCTGAAGAATTTGAAACACAAACTCTCAAAGACATAATTTCAATTAAATTCAAATATGCATTAGTAGAACATTTATTTGACTTTTCAAGATTAATAACTGTCTTTGTTTGTCCCTGCACTTAATTTGCTTTTATTCTTGATATTCGCTGTTGCTAAATTTAAGTTGGCCTGTTAAGTATGGCATTTCTCTCTATGTATTTAGTTAACCAAAGAACTCAGATTTGAATCCTATCTGAGATTGGAGATTTTCCTTCATGCATATTAACTTTGTAAAAATCTAAAGAGCTACACGTCTGCGTTTAAGTAGAATTTATACTGTTTCTTGGTTCGCTGCTTCTATTTATTTTGTATTACATCTACCAAAACCACATAACTTTTTTCATTCCGTTATACCATAGATACAGTTCCCATTCATTGTAATTACAATATTAAATGATTTTCCAGAAGATGGTCTCTATAATATTTTCAATGTGTTTAAAAGTTTGGAATTAGAACGACAATGTTCCATGATTTTGTTTTCGCAAAAAATGATAGTCACATCAGATAAATTTAGAGTTTCTAAGGTATATTATTTCAGACTCGAGAATGGGTTTGAGAAAACCGCAAAAACAGACAACATCGGTAGCAGACTATATTTTTGCTTTTTACTAACGCAACGATCTAAACTACAACCAATATTGTTGGGTAATGGCTAATTATTAAACTCCTCTTAGAGCTATATATTCCTCGAGCACTCGAAAATTCTAACTTGCGAACTACTAGATTATCCATTATGGAAATCTCAACTTAATAACAATGACGAAGCTGTAGAACATGCAATTTTTAACTCGTGCTCTTGGCTTTGCCATGGCCTCATATGGTTACGAATGCTCTGCCTATCCATATGTAAAGATATCTAAAATCTGTTTGCAGTATTACAGCAATCTATAGCTGGGAAAATAAACCTAAGAACAGATAAATCGACCACCTTGCACTTTCAACTTTGAATGCATCTTTTCAGCTAGCAGGAATCAATTTAACAAAAGATACGTTTAAAGACTTTAAAATGAGCTTAGATTTTCCAAAATTTCTTTTTTATTTTCAAATGAGGGACCTTACATAAAATGAACTGCCTTGCCTTTATAATGAATTTTATAATCATCTATCAAGAAACTAATCCAGATTATTGCAACAATTCTTTATTTTCAATACTTTGTAATACCTCCCCTTACCCTAATAACAACTTGCATATGATTAGGCATAGATCCAATCAAGTTGATAATGATGGGTTGCGGAATGTTATTTCATCCTGGTCACTCTATAACTTAAAGATCACTTGGTACTGTCGAAGAATTTTCGCATTGTGGTTTCGCATTGTCCTGGATAAAAATATAGTCATCGCCAACAAACTCAGTGTAGGACACCACATGATCTGACAGAATCTCTTCAATATGTTTGCAGATGTCAAACTCCTTCTATTGCGACTACAGCCGGCCGAATGATAACAACACAATCAGTTCGTGCATCCAGAGGTATTTCACCTCACATCATGCAAAAAGCACCCCACCATAGCTGACGTATTCTTCAATGCAGCACTAAGCAAATCGTTTTTGGGTTGCCTCTTTTGTCATTGTCATAGACATATCGTCATCTCATCGGATAATAAAACAGACCTCTGTTGGTCTAAGGTCCAGTTCAGATGCTCCCGTGCAAAACGAAGCCATGCTTGACGATGGACTGCAATCAGTTTTGGACCAGTTGCAGGTCTATGAGGTGTCAGGTTTCTTCTCGCAGTCTTCGCCTTACCGTCTACTTACTAACAACTGCCCTTCTAACATTACTGAGCTGCCGTTACACTTCAACAGCAGTAGGATGACGGTTTTTCAACGATCGTCTTTTTCTGATGTACAGCAAGCTCTATCTGTTCCTAGTCTTTGTTTGAAGGAACCCGTCTCCTCAAACCTTTGGTATACTTTTTAAACCTTAGACCGACTCGGATTTAGATGTTGAGCTACAAACTGCTGACTATGCCCCAGTTGAATTAAGGAACAATTTTTATTTGAAAAAAGAACAATGTGGCTGGTTTAGCACTGACAAATAAACGACATTTAAGTTAAAGACAAATACCACTTAGATTTTAAGCCAACTTGATTTTATAGCCGCAAAAGTTAAGACAAGCACATGTCCGCTTTACCATGCAAATACAAGTTTTTATTTTATAGCTTTTCACTTAAGAATAAAGAAAGAATTTTGAAAAATGTAAGCTCATTTTAAAGGCTAATAAACAGTCTTCAAATTATATTATCTTTTCAGAATTGACTCTAACTAGCTGAAAACATGCATTCAAAGTGCGTTGATTTATTTGTTCATAAGTTCTTTTGGGCATCAAGAGTTTATAATGCTACTCGCGTTTACTGTACTGCTACTTGGGAAATTAAGCCCAAAACTGTATAACAATCTAGCAAATATCACTCACGATATGAAACAAGTCTGTGACTTTCTTTACTATTATGACGAGATCTAATAACATCATGTCTAATTTGGACTTCATAACAAAGATTTGTATGTTTTTGATCCCATTTCGTCAAAGAATGCTCGTATACATAATATGTGAACAACAATTTCCAGGAAAGACTGGATGAATACTTAGTGCTATCCTAAAGGATCTATACCTGGTCCTAGCCAAGATTATACATAATATAATTTTATAATGCAGCCAGAAGCTGGATCTAAACGTTCCATAAACATTTACTAACTTGAAGAACTAGTTTCATTTTTATATTGTTATAATTCTATGAAGACTTATTCCGTAATCCAAAACACTGAGCATGGTATTCCATGCTTTCCACTTTGTTCAAAATTCCAACCATCAATCACAAAGATGCTCTATCATCTCTACCAGAACGCCTACGCTTTGCAGTTGAAGAGTTCCACTATTTATCTTTCGATTTTCGGTATTTATGGTTAAACCACAGTCACGAAAATAATTCTCTTACCTCTACAGATGGTAAGAGGGCATTTCCTACGTGCTTAGGTTTCAGGTTAATTTGTCATTGTTTCATTGAAAACAACTAGTTTACTGCACTATTTTGTTGTGGTCCCTTTATTTATAGTTTACTCTAAATTTCTACTGCTGTGTTCGTTGTAGATGTAATTCAATCGAAGAAACTTAAGAGACAAATTGACCTTTTTAACATTTTGAATCTTTCAGTTCCTTTGTATTTTTCTTTACAAAGAACCGCATTTTAAAATTAATGAGGTAAATAAGATTTTGATTTTGCAACAAGAACAAGCTGGTTTGGTTTTGTTTATAAAAAATAATAAGCTGATTAGATATTTAAGAGAAGCTGATTATGTCATCTACAAAGACTTCTCCAAATAATAACACCACTATCTGGCATATACAAGTTTACATAACTTTGTTATTCTATTAAATGTGTTTGAGGGGATTATGAACTTAAAAGTTTCGTGTGCCTGTCTGGTCCTCCATTACGTTCAAAAGTAGTTGTTTTTTAGATTTATAAAGCAGCTTTAGTTAATTGAATATTGAATAAAGGATGCCATTTAATTTTTAAACATGAAGTATTCTTCTAAATAACCCTTAATAAATTAATCTGCTGTCATGGATGAGTTCACTTTCAAAGCAATAACGATTCACAAAACTGAAACAAAATAATAGTAACCGATCCTTGTATTCCTATTAAATCTAATTGCCTTTGTCATAGGGTCGGAAAATGTATTTTCAGATAAATAGAAACAATTTCAGAGAAAACGTACAAAAGGAAAGTTGAAAAACAAAACAGTAAATACAAATGGAAGAAATGAAAGCGTGTGCTGGAATCTCACTTCAAAGGGATCTGGGATAAAATAAATAGATTTGGAAGTTTTAAAGGCCAATTTATTAGATTGTTTAAAATATTCGAAGAGAGTTCTAAAAATAAATTAAATTATTTAATTAAAATGTATAATTTATAATTTTTCAAGTTGAAATGGTGATGATTTTAAACTTGAAGAGCTTTCTCGGAATTCCACAAAATTAATTCAGAACAGTTGTAGAGAGAAAGTGGAAACTTTAGTCTTTAAACTAAATTACTCTTTAAATTTAAGTGTTTACTTTCAAACATCATCTGTTAAAGTTCACTATTTTAATTATTATTAGTGTGAAAATATCACAGCAACACAGACAAGACCTCTTTGAAGTTTAGGAATGTTAATTTACGAACTTATTTTATCTAATTCATTTTGTCTGAAAGCTATCGTTTCCGAGTTAAAAGCACTTTCTATGCTGTAGTATCAGAAAATAGGTTAGTTAATGAACTTTCTAATTCTTTTCAAGACGTTCTGTTAATGATTTTGGTTAGTACCCACTTCGTAATGAGGTAATTTCACGTTATTTCTTCATTGCAGACGATTTTCTGGTTAAAGAGTTTCCTTTATTTGTTTGTTAGAAAAGCGATCAATTTTGTCCTGGATTTAATTTTTATATTTACTTTCATGGTACTCTTCTGTAAGAGAAATATTGTTTTATCATCCAAGTCGAAACGACAAAACCAAGATTTTGAAAGTAAATTATGAAAGACTAACTTAAAAATATATTTAGTGTGAAAGAAATTAGTTAATATTCAAGTATGCCTGATGTTATTTCGACAATACAGTTAGCTAACTTGGTAGCTTTAGGTCGAGAACTTTCCTTGTCGATATCCTAAAGTTGTAACATTACATTGTATAAATTGGAAAACATTGAGGAGTTCTTGATATTTTTATTTTCTAGCATTGAGTTCAGTAGTCAGAAACCATCATTTACTAAAGCAAAACAAAATATTGTTAAATAGGTATTTTAAACAGTTTTACACTTTAACTTACTCTTGGTCAATGAAGACTTACTTAGATACTACCTAACAAGCCTACCGAGCGTTAGATAGCTTGACGAAAAGGCTATCAAACTATATCACTATTGTAAATTATTGAACCAGAAAGTTTTTCTACCTCTTGAACCTTATTTTTCCCTGTTGGACTACTTATAAATCGAGGGTTTCATGCCAGAAAGGGTATCAACGAAAACTCAACTTTACAGGAGAGAGTAAAACTGTTTTATAAACCGCTGGGTACTTGTACGGTACTGCTAGTCATTTGAGATAGTTAAATTTTATTATGTTTTCCTAATTCTAAAATCTGTTTAGATAATGTTTTTTATTAACTGTGTTTATGATCATACGCCCCGTGCGCCTGACAGCTTTTTGAATTAAGACCTGACAAAAAGAACGTATGGATTCAGAATAATTCTGAGAATGCAAAACATTGCTTTAGATTATTATTAATTTATTTATTTTCAATGCAAATACATACTATCATAAACCAACAAAACCGAAAATAAAATTCTACAGAAGAAATTGTTATTTCTTGACAGGAACAAGAATTGCACTTTACAAAAGCAGAACAGTATTTTATAAAATTAAATCAATTTTGACCTGCAAATTTATTTCATCATCATCATCTAAGTCATTCGTATCCTTTCCTTTGTGGGGAAGGTTAAGGTAAAAACTGTGATACTTTTTTTTATAACGTTATTTTTACACAGTTCCACAAGATCGTCACACTTTAGTTTGGTTATAGGTATGTGTTCCTTGTAAGCAGGTAATTGTACTGAGTTGCCTGAGATACGTCGCCCTCTTCTAAAAACAGTGTAAAGTTTTTTTAATTTATCCCAGTATTCACATTTAAAACACAAAGAATTTGGCGAACCTTTTTGAAAAGCAAACATTTTACTTCCAATTTAAATTTATAGAATTCGTTGCCTTGTGTACATTGGGCATTTTAGAATTTCGAAATGATTTAAAGTCTAAGGAATTCAAAAGAGTTAAGAAAGTTACTTTATTTGACAGTCCCGTCTTTTTTGACATTCTCACCACGTTCTCCCAATCATTGGGCAAATAAATTCTTGCTTATTTTCTAGCACGCTCAATCGCAGCGTACATTGAGTTGCACTTCATGTGCGTGTGTCCATGTTCTAGGTAATTCATTCGAATGGTCTTTGAGGTTTCATGAACCGAAAATGAGTACTACAACATACAAGCTATTGCTGAGTAAAGTATCAAATGCTTCGTTTCTGTTGGAAGGCTTAAGATAAATCTTAATACGCAAGTTGCAATTTTATTACTTCCTCTATTCCCATTTGTTTCGTCCTACAAAAATGCATGACCTTGTTTAGTTGCTGCTTCATAAATACTTAGGTTGTAAACAGCATATTTTCTTTTATAGAAAATAGGCTTTCCAAAAAATATGGGACAGTTCAAGACAGCCTGCAGGTCAAAATTAACGGGAACTATGGTTTTATCTTCTTGAGCCATGCGTTTATCAGCATCTTTCTGCCGACTCACAGCGTCTTTCCGTTTTCTTGCTATTCCCCGCACTTTCTTTTAGAAAATTGTAACACCAACACTAGTTTTTCTTGGTTTGGTAAAAAGCAATATTTTTGTTAATACATGCTTTTTTGTAAATAGTTTCCCCGGCTGGTTTAATTTTTTTCTTTGTTGGCAGTTGGCAATATTCCAAATATAACTTATACATAATTTCTTTATTTAGATTGAGCTCTAAATATTCTTTACTTGTATCTCTTCTACTCCAATGTGATGGTACTCTAGGAAATAAATCAATATGCTCATTTACTTCTGCAATTGTATCATCTGAAAGCTTGTTGTGTGGTCGATAAGTTTCTCTTTTGTCAGGGCTCTGCACTATAATTGCAGACTTTGTGCTTTCGCTCAGTGCAACTCTTACTTTCTTATCAGAAATATTCAGTGTATTTAAATACGCTACCTTGCACATACTGTATGCTTTATTGATAAGAAAGGGTATATTTTAGCGTGTGTACGTCTGAACTTCAGTAACAGTCTTAGTAATGCTATTCGCAATGAAATCGTGCTGCCTGTTTAGGCTTCCTAGCTTCCTAAAGTTTGAACAAATTGTGATTCTAGCAGAAGCGTTAAGTTTTTCGCACCATTTCAATTGACAATTGCAGACAGCCTTCGGTACCTTTTTGGACTGAAGTTCACCCAGCGTATTAATGTATTCTTCATCATTCTGGCGTTTGATGTTTCTAATATTCTTTTTCCATGTTTCTGGTGCCTTTGTTGCCTTCATGTTTTCTGTTTTTTTTTTGTTTATCCAGGTTATTTGGGTTAGGTTCATCAGCAAGGAGCAGAATCATATAGTTGATGGCCCAGTAAAGTTATCTGTCTACCTGACCGTGATGCATTTAAACACGTTGAGTTTATCGATATTACTTAGGCGGACGACGAGACATGTGCAATTTGCGTAAGGCTAGTGGTGCAACACATTTTAGTTTTATTATATGCATGTGTACATAATGCATCGCACACGCTACATACATACATTGGTGTAATACTTGGTAAACGCTCCATCGCTGCGCTGGCACCATCAGTCGCCGATTTTTTTCATGACGTTATCAACTAACTGATACCACTCCTTGTTCATCAGCACCTCCTGTTTTATCGTTGATTCCTTCCTGTTCAGTATCAGGATCTGCAGTGGAAATGTCAAAGTCACTGGCACCTGCTTCAGGTACAAAATCGGAATCTGCAATGGAATCGTTAACGTCCTCCTTACCATTTTTACTTCTATACTTTCAGATTCAAAATTTGAATCTTCATTTTTGTTTGGAATTGGAGTGCTATGAGCATATGCCATTTGTTCAGTAACGAATACGTTTTAAATTCTATAAATATTGCCATCTATAACCAAATAGATAAACATTGTACTTACTCAAGTCATTATTAAGTAATTATCGAAGTTATCTTCAGTATCAGTTATTGTTTCCAAATTGTCATTGTTTTCTACGTTCGTTGGTTCTGATAAATTGACGATACGATCGCAATTCTATAAAATCTTAGCGCGGCAAAGGGATGTATGAACATAGACCTTCTGGCACGTTAGGTATCATGAAAAGTGTTGATGCAAATTCTGGCTTTCCTATTAAGATAATCAATACGTTCTTCTGGCATGACATACATATTACATTAAGTAACTAATTTATTAAATAAAAAAGGGGCAAATCTGTCGATACGCCCTTCTGGCATGAAGCCCTCGAAATGTTCTTAGTCTTTATATAATACCTAAGATATTCAACCTATAGTTTAAGTTACTTCTAGACGTTTTCTAATTTAAATTTAGGCAATCAGCTGCAGCTATAAAATTCAGAATCGATTATTGCCCAGTTCAATTTAGAAGATGGGTACGTTGCCATTTAAGGGTTTTAAAGCTCTACATATATAACAGTTTACCCAGTTTCGACTTTATCACAACTTCCAGCAATTAAAGCATGTTTATAATTAATTCATCTCTTGGATTGGAATTAGCAAGTAAGACCAGACCGTCTTCGAGTTTCATCAATAATTTATGTTAGTTAATCTTGCCAGATTTTGTTTCAATAGCGCTAGTGCCAAAATAAATCAGTAATTTTTAACAAAAAATTAAACATTCAGCTGAATATAACAATCATTTGGCTGACGAAATGGTTTACTTTCAAAAAACCACCCCTTACGGTTCTGGTATTTGTGATGAAAGATTCATCTCAAGATTTCTGAGGATTCGAAAAATTGGAAAAGGACAATGTGTAAGATTCTACAATGAAAACTGCGAATAAATGGTTTAGGATTATTTAAACTGAAACTGCAGATTTAAGAGTGATCTTGGTCGCTTCCTCAAATAAATCTTGTAATGTGTAAACAAAAAACATGTATAAGCTCGTTAATTCTACACGAACATAAATAAGTTTAAGCATTTTTGGAAAGTTTTTGAATAGTTGCTAATTAACTAATAAAATATATTTTTCTATTTGGTTTGGGTTGAGAACAAATTTTTTCATCGAGATTCTCGTAATTGTTCAATTTCTTTACAGATGACTCCCTTTAGTAACCTATATTTCCATCTAACTAATTGTAGTTATTTCCCCTATTGTGTTTATTATACGCTTTATACAATCTACCTTTGTGATATTGAGTCTTGCAAACACATTATGCGCCACGTGACAATGAATTTCAAATTTCAGTCTATATACTGTTGTTAATTTTAATATAAACCCACAACGTATTATGGGCGTTGATTTTATGCCTTTGCACACACTGTATACCTATAAAATGTTATCGTTGTTGTTTAATTGTTTCACCTCGTTCACATAAATCCTTTGAGAAATACAGGCATATTAAAACGACTCCCACACTTCACATTACCTTACAGACTGTAGCTACTAATTTCGCGTTTGTATCGCGAAAGAGAAGGAAGCGAAAGGTTGCTCTTTACGGGTTATCGATTTCTAAGTTTGCAAAGAAGACTTAAATTTACTAACAAGTGACGGTATTTTCATTTACTTCGATGTTGTTTTGTGTTAAGAAGTTTGCAGTGATGATTAAAGCGCGCATCAACCAGCAAAAAGCCTTCACTGAAAAGGAAGAGTGCACAATCGTGTTTACTGAAGGAGCTGTGTGCGTTTACTCCTAGAAATGCTCATCTTCAGACATTTACCTATAAAACGTGCTTCTAATAAATTCGATTATTCAAATTAAAAAGCTTTAATTACTTATTTTTTTCTCTTTAAACAAAGCGAGCTTGCTTATTTATTATTGATTTCATAAGTAACAGAAGCATAACCTAACTTTAAAGTTCAATAAATGAAAAACTTAATGCTATTTTGGAAGCGTCAGACTAATTGTAAATTCCTTTAAAGCAATTTTTAGAGTCTAAAAGTAATACTTTAAGTTAATTTGTTTCTCGTTATTTGAAGTCGCTTATTGGACCTTCAAAATTAATTTTGAATGCGGAGACGCGCCTTTGAACGTTATTAACAATTTACAAGTATCCAGAAGTGATTCTCTAATATTAAACAAGTTTCAGGATGACAATTTATCATACTATGGCTAGCCCTTCTATTATTAGACTGAAATAAACGATAAATCTGACGGGAAAACTTGTTGAAGGTGGTATTTCTAAGTCGCTATTATTAGTTTGTTAATATTTTAAGTTAAAATTAATTCCTTTTCACGCAAGAAAAATTATTTTTTGTAGACTCATTTAAATACGTTAAATTACTTTGATAGGTTCAGACTTTAATTTGCTTTTTAATAAGTTTACAAAGTCAATCAGAAACTAAAAATTAGATTCTGTTCATTAAAATGTATGTATAATTAATTTTTAAATATCTTGACATAAAGCTTGGCTCAAACCAATGAATATTCCTGTAAAGCCTAATCATAGGTGTTTTAAATCTGCGTTAGCTTGTAGTTTAAAGTTCGTTGGAGCTGCTATTATTTTGAAACGGTTTCTATCAGTTTTCTCTTTCACAATAGATACAACCTAGCTGAGAGCTAAATTGCTTTTGTTGCTTTTGAACTCGAGTATTAAGGTTTTGATTGTAATTGGAAATAACAGCTTGTAATTACACAAAATACATACCTACATGAATAAAGTATAATACATAGTTTTGACAGACATATAACAATCATTGTAGGTTATAATATAACATAAATCTAGAATTACCACTAAAACTGAAGGGCAAACTCGATATTTTACAGAATCTTCATTGGCATCTTTTATTCTCAACAAATAGTTTATCGTTTCCAAAAGGAAATCAAATATTTTGATGGAAAAATTTACTTTTACTGAAATTGCATTTTTTGCTTTGAGATTGCAAAGAATACAAAAGGTGAAGAATTATTTGACTTTTGAATTGTTTCTTCTTTGAACCAAGAGATACTTCTGCGTTGACATGGTTGTAATTCTTTAATTTCAGTGGCCATTACCAGAATCAAATCTGTTGCTAACTAATCATTTGCTATTTGATTAATTGTCGAAGGTTTATACTGAGTAAAGCCTTTAGCAATCTCTGGTAATTGAGGTACGTCGGCTGCTGTAAAGTTAATAAAAATGCTTCTCTTGCATTTCAATCGAAGCTGGCCATCAGTAGATTGTTATTAACCACAAATTTGACAGAAGACTTGTTAGCCCTGTCACAAGCGATGATTTGACCACCCCCAAAGTTCTAGTGATATTTTTTTAATTTTTACTCACAACTGTTTCCAGCGTTTCTCCAATGCCTACCAGAATTAGATTTCGTGCATTTTTCATACATATTGGATGGAATAAACATAAATTGAATTAAAGTAAAAGAATTTGTAACTCCTCGAAAATTTATTTATGCCCGATGCTTGCACAACTCCCCCTGTGAATGACATTATGGTCTAATAGCGATAATATCAATAATAATAGTAACATCAGTAAATATTGAAAATTTGGAAAATGAATAAATGCACTAATTTAAGGATTACTGTTATTGGGTATCATAATGACTAAGAGCTTCATACCCTAGCACTGTGTTCTATTGGCTTATTATGCCACTCGTTATGTTAACTTTAATGTAGCCGAACAGATTAGCTTTAATGCCCCGATTTTCTTTAATTATTGTTTTTAGAAAGTTCATCTTCCCCAAAAAGTAGAATTGCCATCAAAATAGAACTTCGCATCTTAAAATTACATAAAAGGCCGTTTATTTCTCCTCGCGCAAAGTCTGCTTGTAGAGTTTCTAAGAATGTCCAGTGTATGCTGTTTTCTCAGACAGTGACCAGTTAACTATAGATATAAGTCTGTTTTATCAGAATCACAGAATGGAAGTATATCCAATGATTTCTAGGGAGATCTTGGCGTTTATTTTCTTCTAGAAGCAATTACAATAGTTTTGATGTTACTTTACTGTTCATATTTAGTCAGCCAGCTACAAATGAGGACTGATCCTTATCTAGCAGGTATGATCTATTGATTTAATGTAATAGCACTTTTGAAACAGCCTGGCCACTTTTAGAATGAGGATATTCCTACCTAATAGATAATCTCTTTTAAGATTCTTCCAAGAGTAGACGTCATTAAAGTGTATTTTAGTTTAGAATCTCTTGGAGTGTTTCCCAAAGATGTTTAACTAGACAGTTTAACTAGACAATCTCTGATGTATTACAACTTTATTTTCACGTCAGTTTTGGATCCGTGAAGGTATCGAACTAGTTGTCCTCTCTGCGAGTGATTTTACTCAGTCACTTTGGATGTTATAAGATCTATCAAATGGCACGGGTATCACTGCTTATCTCAAGTCATGGATTTGTGACAGTGTTTGTTGTTTCGGTATGTCCAAGCACACCACTTTATTTTACATTTAAGCCTGTATGCCGTGTCTTCATTTTTGCCTTTGTCTTAATACGTAATAAAAGTATGGGGGTACTTAGAGCACCTTCCATTATACGGAGATAAACCTGTTTTTAGAACCCACGTCTTAGAATATCGTACAACCGCGTCACAAAGACCATCATACCATAGTTGCCCACAGCCAGGCCATCATACGTTGATTTGTTTCTCAGGTTTTAGTTATACAATGCATTTCTGACAAGTAATCTTACAGTTTGTACTTGTTTTGTGATAGATTTATCAAATTAGAAGTCCAAAATACCATATCGAAAATGTATTGCTATAAGGACCATTTTGCTTTTATTTATTCTTTTTCATGTATGCGAGGTTCACGTTAGCTTAGCATCCAGTCGTATTTAGTTTTCTGGTTTTCCAGTTTTATCCATCTAGTAAAGTATATGAGTGAAGTTCCGCTTGGTACAGAAACTCTCAATTGTATCTAAAATTGTTTCTAGAGTTCGAAACCGTCTTAGCAGAGTTTTTTGAAATGAATGTAACAACAGCATTAGAATACTGATTTTAAAATCTTATTTACCAACAACATTGCCTCAGAAGGTATAATGTAAATTGATACTGTCTCTTAGAGTATACAGTCAAACCTTGAATTGCCGTTCCGGAAACGTGCTCATAATCCAAAGCACTCGTATATCAAAGCGAATTTCTCCATAAAAAAACGCTCAGCATTTACAAAAAATTGGAGTGATGTCTGTTTTCTTCTATTTCAAAAGCAGTAGAATAATTCCGTCACATCTAATATGCCTAAGCGTCAAACGAGTAGATAGGTCAAATACACAACCTTATTATAGATAGGGATTCCGTTTGATAGCATGCAGTCTTTTTTCAAGTGCCTCATAATGGATTAATGTGGAATCAACTATTCTCATTTGCAGGGTAATTGCAATAGTCAAGTGAATTTAAAAAAGAATCAATGTTCAATACCACCCTACTTTCAGTAGCGTCATTCCTATGAGTTTTTGCGGTTCCGGGTCTATAAGATTCCTTGTCAGGATATTTTGAATCGATTTTAAGGGGCGTTAATGGATACTTTTGACACGCATTAAGAATTTAAAAAAGGCTGAATTGGAGAAAATAAAAGCTTATTTTGCCATTTGTCTATGAATATTTTATTAGACTTGTCTTTCTGAGTTTGCTTGCTAGGTAAGCAAAATGTGTAAAGGCCACCAGAGACGGAGTTACACCTTCTCTTACCCGTATAAAAAAAGTATCTAATAGTAAATTGTAATAGATTGTTTTCCAGACTTGCCTGAATGGTAGATGTATTGATTGATTTTTTTGGGACTGTTTGCACCGCTTGAATTTAAGTAGAGTATTAAAAACGTAGCAAAGAGTTCAGATTTAAGTAAGGTCGGTGCAAACGGGTATTAGTTTCTTACGTATATCAAAGCCTTCACATCTATACTAATAATATTCATAAATAAATTATGTCAAAGCATACGTGATTATAATTCTAAATGTATATGGTCTTTACAATACCAACAATTAAATCATTACAGTCTTGCAACCTCATATATCAATGATCTTATATTATGTTGCCGAAAATCCAACTTCCCTGCAGATTATATAAGTTGAGATTTTACTAGAGTCAATAATTCTTCGAGGAAGCGTAAGCCAAGCCTGCTAGTTTAATGTAACCTGAAGTTCAAGCTTGGTATGTAAGATATATGCCACTGTCGGCATCATCACCATTCCTTGTTAATCAAGTGCAGGAAGAAATCACAAATAACTCTACAGTTCATTAACCGCAAAAATCAACGTCTGTCATTAAATGCTTCCATTATTAGTAGCTATGTAACAACGATTTGATATGCTCAGTACACATAATGAAGTAACCCACGCGAATTCTCAAAATGAATAATAATTATGATGTAGATAGGTAATAATACTGTGATCTACCTCATCTACAGTTTGTCGAAAATTTGGTTGTTTTTAAACCATGTTTGGATAAAACTAATTAACATACTTATACTGTAAATCCTGGTATTGATTATAATAATTAGCATACCTACACCTACACATTACCACCAGCATGGCTACGCATGCAAAATTAGGGACAGAATTTACAAGCTACCTTAACATCATGTAAAGGCATTAATAAACCGGTATTTCAAACTATCGATCTTGAAGTATGAGTCTAATCTGTTTTTAGGTTGATTGTGCATTTCTATGTGAAGCAGCAACTGATTAGAGCAGTTGATTAATTCGATTATGTTGCGGAGCGATGCTGTAAACACAGATTACCCATTTGCACCTAAATTGAGGTTTTATCGTGCAAAATGGCTGGCCGTCTTTGCATCTAATTAAACGCGCATCACAATGACTGGCATCACATGCTTTAGCGGCAATTGTTAACTACTCTTATTGTTCACTCTTAAATGCCGTAGAATATTAGATTATCTTTTTATTTCAACGCCAATATAAGCACTACAATTTTTTTTGCATTAATATTTATTGTAATCGAGTTGAACTGTCTGCAAAATATTAATCCACAAATGTCACATTTAAACTTCCGTTATTCATTAAAAACTTTCTTAGATTTAATTACTTTTTCGCAGTTTAGTTTCATCTAACTTTTGGTTTCAAATTCTTGCCTCAGAAGAAAATAAAACATTGTCTACTCGCTAATATAACTTTTTGTTCTGATGTTACATGTTTATAGTTCCGCTCATAATTTAAAATCGATGAACATGTCTATCACGTGTTTGTGCTTTCAGATATCCTAGTAACATACCACAATCAATATCTTGTGAACTATTAAAAACAACATCGTTGTTTTTCTACACGAAAAAGATATAATTGTAATAGTACTAAATTCAGCCGGCGTGTTGTGCTCCAACAAAATTACAAAACAGATTTGGCATGCGTTTGGCATGCAGCTTTTGCAGATTTAAACGTTCGGAATCCAAATGAATCCGTAATCACATTTCGATGTTAAACTTCTCCTTCGAGGAGTACTTAGTTACAAATGAAACCCACGTGTTCCGAATAATTTATTTTATGATTGTCCAGTTGTATTCAAATCTTAGGGAATAGTAATTTAAAGGGCTGCCCTATTTCAAAGTTTATTCCGAGGTAGTTACTCTTTGCATAGGAATAATAAGGCTTCATTTACAAAGCCGCAAAAGGACTTGTTTGCATGTTAAACGTAAACCCTAATGTCATTTACACATAAGTTTCTCAACAAACTGACTTATTCAAATATGTATCCTTGGTGTTATATAAGATATAGCTATACATACACTAGTATTTTGAAATAAATTTATGTAAATTACCATTCTTGGGTGAAATGTTTAGAGGCTGTACTGTCGAACAGTTATTAAGGTACCTTTTACCCAAAATTAGCAAACTTAGAGACTATGTAAGAATAAATTATAATAAATGCTGTTAATCTCAAATTGAAATTTATACAGCAGACACTTTCATTCTACTTAATATAAGAGCTTTAAATCTCCATAGACAGGAAAAATATATTGTTAGTTGCTGGTGTACGTTTGCTTTGCACCAATTTCACATTCACTTTCTTAATTGGGTGACAACGAGGATGATGTATATACATCATTACCGGAGTAAAATTGCTCATTTACATTCCAATTTCCTAACACTGTGTTCTCTTCTAAGAAAACAATTCTTTAGTTAAAGTGTGTTTGGTTTGCTCTTTTTTTAATTCAATTGGGGGTGTAAGATACAAAGTAAATACAGATGTTTTACAGCTGCAGTTTAATTTTTTTCGCAGGTACGAATCCTAATAAGAATTTAGCTACCTACTCCTATAATTTATTCTTTAGAACGAGACTTTTTCTTACTATGCAAACTTTCTTTTTCGGATTTTTCGTTAGTTCATCAAATTTGTTTTGTCCTCAAAAAGAACAGTTTAGAATATGATGATCAAATTATATATTTCCGAAGGATTAAATTGGTTAGCTAAATTCAATTATTTATTATATTTGACAAAGTAAACTCTTTATGATGAGGCAAAATAATTTTATCAGAAAGTAAACGTCAATGTTATAAAAACACCGATATAACCACTTGAATTTCTATTCTGTTTCCAATGAACATGAAGAGCTTCTTACTCGATAAAAAACTTCCAATATTTTGGGTATATTACCAGAGAGACAGAAAGTTGCTCAATAAATAAGTTAAATTGGAAAAAACGTCCACGAAAATGGAAACTTCAAAAAGAATTCTTTCCTTGACATTTAACTTTTTACAATTCTGACATAAATAATTCATGATATATCTCTAATAAAGCTGCATGGTTTTTCAGTATTACTAGCCTATTATATTCAACAAACTTTGTAGACATCACGTGGTTACTGTGATGCTGCTTACTGTGATGCTGCTTACTGTGTGACAGTTCCTCAGAGAGTTTAGAAGTAAACGAGATTTAATTTTTGAACGCTAACAACTGTTTCCTAATCAGTCTGAAATACTCTACGTGTTTGAATGAGTGACTGTAGATAAAACACATTTGACTTACAAAGGATTTTTAATATTAGAGCGACTTTACTATGCTATTAAAACTACAAATATTTTCAAATACAAGCAGCTAACTATTTAAATACTGAGTATTGATATTAGACCAACTTTACAGACCTTAGTGTGCCATTTTTTTAAGTCAGTCTCCAAGATAGTTAGGACAGGAAAACATTTTTTACTACTGTTTTTGTATTGAATTTTTCTTTTGATTTTTACAATATGTTTTCCTAAGTAATGTATGGTTTTTCCATCTACAATCAATTTGAATGACAAGGAAACCGTTGGCGCAATTGGTCCTCTACCTATCTTATAAGATTTTTCTTCGGCAATAACAAGAAATTCTACCTGTGCCTTTCTTTGGCACCTTTTAGTTATAATTTGTATACAGGGTGTTTCCGGTTCTTCTAGCCAAACGTCGGGAGTATACAATATCGAAAAATAAGTGCTTTTTGCTGAATAGACTTATATGCAAAAAAGGTTAGTTTTTGAGATACAGGGTGTTAAAGGACGCACTCCCTTTCCAAATCTCCACCACTGATAAGGTTGTAAACTATAACAGCATGTAAGATAGCAAACACCTCATAAGTCCCACACCAAAATTACTGTCTAATATTTCAGCTGCTTCGCCAGTTATTCGAAACTTACAAGATCTCTACATTAAACAATAAGTTGCGGGAATAGAATACAAAAATATTAGAATCAAATAGTTTTTGAGTGGCGTAACATCTTTTTTGCAGAAATATGAATGCCCATCCTGCATCTCCACCTATGGTAAAGGGCATCAACTACAAAAACTGTAGAGAGATGAATTTCTCATAGTAGAAACCATACAAGAAATGTCAGCCAATAGCGTATGTTGTATTTTCTAGGAAAACTTTAACACCCTGTATCTCGAAAACCAAGCGTGTTTGAATATAAGTTTATTCAGTAAAGTACACTTATTTTTTAATATCACCTCCCGATGTTTGACTACATAAACTGGAAACACCCTGCTTATAAATGTTAATGCTTAAGATACATGTCTCTTGAAACTGAGTTGTAGTGCTGTTGTTAATTTGCTAATAAACTCTATAATGGTAATGAGGATGAAGACACACTAAAACCTCGACTTGACTCAAAAAAAGACATAAGGACGTGTTTACAGTAAGCATCGGTTCTACCATCAAGCATCTCCGCTATAGAAAAACCTCAAAAGGATTTCCTGTTGCGGCATTTGGTGGTATATATTAGGCTTCATTTTAGACTCGATTCAAGGATTCGTTGCATTTCAGCCTAAGGCTGATTTTGAACTATTAAAGGTGGTGATAAATAGCACTTTATTTCAAAAAAAAACCTTTTATTGATTCCATATAGACTTTCCAGAAGCACCACTTGTATTGCATTGTTAAGCAAGTCATATTTCAGAGGTGCTTAGAATTATATTTATAGGACTGTTTGATCCTAATTTCGAATGAAACTGGTGAATAAACAAAATGATCTAAAAAGTGCGATCCTTAAGAGTACGATTAATTATTCAATATCGTAGAGTAACAAATGTTAAATGTATCACTATCTGATCCTGAAGGGCTCCCGAGTTATAAAGAAAACTATTTAAAATCACTAAGAGTTTACATCTAGTAAATAGAGAAAAGCAAAAGGAGAAATAAATTGGTTTCTGTGAGATAATTTGCAAAATAATTTGATAGAGACTAATTTATTTGTTTTATGTTTTTCAATGTAACCATTCCTTTTAGATCACCATATACTTTTAAACCAAGTGCTATAAATCTCTTTAAAATATTTTCTTGTAATTTCAAGTATGAATTTTTTTCATTTTACTAATTAACTGACACAGTTGTAATAACTTATAATAAACGAGAAGTTATATCAAGCATTTTATGTAAAATATGGAACTTCATTCATGTAAATAGTCCTCTCGGCGTTTCCTAAGATCTCATGCTGTCATGATTCTGCATATCTCTTGAAAAATAGTTTTTGCAGTGGAGCTCAAGACCTGTTGATTCTAACTAGCCAATTTAGAAATTTAAATGATGAGAAAACAGATTAAAACAACTTGTATTTAATTGATTGTAAGGATTATGAATGTAATTACTATTTTTTGCGCCACAAATTAAATTAAACTTAGATTACAGTATTAATGTGATGTGACTAGAAAAAATGAAAAATGATAGATGATGGTATCGAAAAACGTTTTCCGAATCGAAAAGTTGGTTTGATTTATTAGTGTGTAATTTTTAAACTAGTAATCAAATCCTGATATAGCACACTGTGATTTATTTACAATTGAGCTAAATGTGGAAAAAAGAAAAATTTCGTCAATCTTTTTCAGTTTGAAACACAACTAGGATGATATTAATGTAGTAGTAAGTATATTTACATTGCAATTTTACTGCAATTTGAAATAATGCATCTGTACAGTGCTACAATAAAGTAATGGCTCAGTTTTAATTAATTAAACCAGTTTTACATCATTCATAAATTACTGTAGAGCTGTACCATTTTCTGTCGTCTGTATAAAGGGCATTATTTTATTGACTGTCACGTATTATAATTCTTGCAGTATAATTAAAATCTTAAAATATTCTTCAGCAGAAAATTAATATAAAACAATAATAAATAATTCATAGTCTTGTTGAAAATTTAATATTCGGATTCCAAAATAATAATAGAGTAGTTATTAACATTTTAATTACTTCAAATAATTAACTAAGTTGTGTATTTACGGGTTCCTACGTTTATTACAAAACTTGAATATGTAAACAGTTACAGTATAACGTAATTGTCAGAGCCATCAATTAGATGTTTGTGTCCGTATTTTATAGCAACAGCAGTAGCAGTTGCAAGGGGCGGAAATTTATCACTAGTGTTCCACTTCACCTTCTGGACATATGTCATTGTCTTTTATTTAGTTAAATTGAATTGCTCTCCTAGTTTAAAATTGCAGTCACAACAAAAAATATATTACAGTCGATGGTTGTAGGGTTAATTAAATTTTACAAATTATGCTGAAGCTAAACTAATAGTAGAAGCTGAATGCTGACGAAATTTGTATAATTTAATTTATAAAATCTCGTGATATTTCAAAACCAATTGTAGCTTTTCTACCACAATTTGTTTTTGGATATTTATGGACTGGATATCAGATTACACTGATTTATTACTTACACTGACCTGAAAGAGAAATTATTTCGAATTCCTTTTTTCGTGTAACGCCAAAGAAAGGATGAACTCCGTCATGTCTAGATTAAAATGATAATATTTAGCAAGTTTCTTTTTGTTTCTGTTAGTATTTTCCTAGCTGATTAATTGGTCAATCCAAAAATTGACATTGAACTATGAATATTACAGTAGGAGAATGTGATAAAATTATGCAGGATATACTTGAATTGTTGAAAATATTTGCAGTAGGTTATTACTGTGTGTCTAAAAACAAACGACAAATTCTTATACCTACCAATTTGCCGTCAACGCTGTCTTTTTGAAGATAGTAAAGCTTAATCTCTTCGGTACAGAATTATTTCTGCACTTAGTCTGCTGCTTCTTAAAACTGGTCTCTATCACGTGGAGCTGTAAGAAAGTCACGCCATCAATATAATCTGGTATACCATCAACTGAAAGCGGTTATAATGGCGGTTATAATCACTTTCTACAAAACTAACATAGCTATATAGATAAGATGAAATGAGTTTGATTGCACTTAAGGTGTACGTTCAACTCACTCGCTTTGTATGTTTCAAGCAAAATGGCCCATTTGTTGCCCATAGCTTGCCGTAAGCGTAAGCTAAGATGTTCATTTTTTGTATACTCTACAAAGTCAAACAGAAAGTTAGTACCTAACATCTTTTAAGTATCTCTACGAACGAGTTTTAAATAGTGTTAAGTAAATTATTGTAATGCGGTACATGGTTTTTATTATTATTACATTATAGGAGTCCTAGTTATACGTGCCTCTAAAGTAGTTTAACAAAACATATGCCGCTTTTGGATTGTTATCCCAGCCGGATTCTTTACAAAAATACTTGTCGCAAACAATTATATCTTCAGATCAGTACATAACACAGAATTATAATATAGAAAATTAAAATTTTGCTTAGTTTAATGTAATTATCAGAATTTAGGGTCATCAGACATTAGAATGTCATGGCTACATTACTCATCATAGCAGCTACGTCACAATGATTCTTGATTTCTACATTGAATGACTCGCCAAAATTCATATCTATAGTGAGACCTGTTAGGCTAGGCTTTAGAACTCAAGTGTGGAAGAGTATAGCCCAACACGCATTCATTTTTAGCTCTTTGAAGAAAATTAGTAGAAGGTGAAGTTCGTTACTGGACCACCGCACGGACCCTGTTGGAGGGCGCAGCCCGATCTCCGTTCATATTTACTTTTTTTATAAGGCCAGTAGAAGGTGAAGCCCGACCTTGGACTACCAGAAGTGGCTGGTTGCGATGTACAGCTTTTTGCATAAATATTTTCACAGTACATTCTCTTAATGAATGTATTGATCAAATACACGAAATCTGATTTAGCATTAATTACATAAAATTTGTTTCCTAAGAGCCCATAAGACGACTTTGGATAATTAATATGTAAATAGATTTCGTATGTTTAGTTAATTGCTTCATTAACGAAATGATTTATGCAGAAAGCTGTACATCCCGACGATGCGCGTTTCTCTTTACATAGCTCCTGCAGCCCGATCTGTTTTGAAGTAAAAGTATTTGATCGTTCATTCCACTCATCAAAGTTTACTCAAACATCAGTAGCAAAAGGATCGTCCAATTTAGCGCAATCCTTTGATTGATTTCAAATAAAAAGTTAAGCTATTTCTAACAGTTACACCTTTAGCAATAATAATGCTAAATCTTTATTTCTCTTACAGTAATGCATGTTTACATGACATTACATAGAATGGAAGAGCATTCAGCGGTCACTGATATCTTCCATCTTCCATCCATCTACATTTAAGTAGTAACCACGCTGAACTCAACTTGGAGGATTGGTTAACTGTCGACTAAAGCTGTGTACTACCGTTCGCTTATAACAAAGTTAGGTTAATAGTAATCACAATAAAATAAGCAAGTTCCTGATTCTTTCTTACAATTTTCAGTTAAAAATGTTTACAAAATTATTCGTTAAAAGGTAAACGGCAAAAAAATTTGCAGCGCCTACAATGAGCAATATTTTACATAAAGCGGAAAATTTCAAAAAATACCTAAAATGATGTTTTCTTGAAACAATTAAAAGATTCTGGGTTTATAGTTTTTCTTTAAACAAAATTCTTGCTTTAGGAAATTTTTAAGCTAACTAGCTTCTGTACGAACGACAGTACTTGGTATGTTAGAGAATAAGTTCAACGAGGAGTATTTTCCTATTTTGTTTCTTTGACTGGTACATGAATTGAAATTATCAAAAATGGCGGCCAAGAAAACTAGAGAAACTTCTAATTACAAGTTTGACAGTCTAAAAATTACATTTTTACTCCAATGTGTACAGAATTTAATTTTATAATACAGAAAGTGCGAGTAGCGTTCAATAATTTATCTACTTGGGGTATAAAACGATTTCACAGTTAAATAAATTTATTTCTATTTCTCGATATAGCTTCCCGGAAGTTCAACGCACTTCTTCCATTTCTAATCCAAGCCCATTATCCCGCCAGAAAAAAATTTTTTTAGTTGGTCTCCAAACCATGCTGTACAACTGGCTCGACCACTTTATCATTCGAAAATCGTTGTCCGCGCAGAAAAGCCAGGTCAGGGCTGTAGAATGGATGGTTGTGTTGTAGAAAGACACATTAACGAATTGCAACCTGCGCTTTTACTGACATGTGCATAGGTGCATTGTAGTGCAGAAGAAGAACATTTGATGACAGCTTTCCGCGTCTGTTTTTTTTAATTGACTCTTGAAAAGCTTTCAAGGTGTGACCGTAGGCCTCTTCTGTTATTGTCGTTTTTTTTGGCACGAATTCCATGAGCAACAGTCCATCCTCATCCCAAAAAGCTATTGCCATGACCTTACCGGCTGATTTTTCCGTTCTGAACTTCTTAGAGGTGGGCGATATTTTATGCTTAAGCTTATTGCATTGAGTTTCATCTCTAGTCACTAAACGTCCTTAAAAGTCGGCTAGTGACTCACGAAGAAGCTCTACATTCTCCGCACAACATTGACGCCAGGCTTCCTTTTGGAGTGGCGGACGTCAGCAAACGCGAAACCCATCTTGCGCTCACTTTTGACATCTCTAAATGATCATGAATGATTGAACGCACTGTACCAGTTGAGATCCCCATTTCTTCAGCTATTTGGGACACAGTCACTCGTCTGTCTTGCATTATGAATTCTTCCACTTTTGGCACATTTCTAATGTAACTGCACAAACAGGTCGTCCAGTATGAGGGCCATCTTCTATTGACTCTCGTCCTCACTTAAATTGTTTGCTCCAAAATTCGATTTTATATTCTGAAGGAGCACACTTTCCATACACATGAAACATACGCTCAAAATGTTTTCGGCATTACTTTCTTTTTTTGTTAAAAAAGACTTTATCACCAATCTCTACTCCAAATCGGTCAATGTCTTCGAATTGTTCCACATCGTGTTACTTAAAGTGCTGTCACTACAACAATTATACAGCACTGAGCTCAGATTACACATTTGTTACAGAAAAGCATGTCTCGACTTACTGCCGAGATAGCTGAATTATTGAACGTTTCTCGTATTTAGTGCTACAATTGTGCGCAATTAAATGCTGGAAACGTAATTGTTTTCATTTGCTACTAAGAGAAGTGATGTTTCAACTTGATACAAATTTCAATAATCGAATTTTTAACAAAAAATACAAGAAGTTGCAACGACGATTCAGATATATGTAAATAACACTAAACAATAGAAGAGATCTACTGTTCTATGTTTTTGACGTACTTTCCTTTTTGTTATAGAAATTTAATAAAGCAGATTTTCAACACTATATTGACTTAAGCGGCGTTCAACATTTATATACTTCCTACAGTGTCAACATAATCTGTGAGATATATTTTTCGTATTAGGATAATCTAAAGAGCGTCTCATCTGGTGTTGAATTTCGTACGTTTACCTAAAGCTGCTTACATTTTTCGTTTTGTATACATTGTGAAATTTTGTTCACATGATAAAAATAGTCATTTTATCTAGTACATTACGTTGTTCATATTTAAAACTTTAAATTTATTTTGTATAATACATAAACAATTTGAATCTGTTTCGATATTAAAAACTAAAACATATCTACAAAAAATAATAAAAAAAAGTTTGATACAACAAGAATCAATTATTGGACGTTTCTAAAAATATCTAAAGAAGTCACATAAATTACACTGTCGTGCTGACTTTTGTTCGCCACTTTTTTCTTTTGTTAAAGGATGATTCTTCAAAATTTGTCTGGCATGTCATGTGGTGATCGGTAATTTTGTAGATCAACCCACATTGTGACACCATTGTGTGACATGTACGACTGAAAATGATGCAGACAATTCGATCCATCTGGTTCGCTTGCATTCTCTTTGAATTTTTATTAAAATTGGTTTTTAATCATGTTAAACTGCTTATGAATTTTAATCGTGCAATCGATAATTACTAAAAAATTTTAATTTCTAATTATAGTTACAATAAATTTTTCTGAAGAAATATCTGAAACTGTTGTCTAGAAGTTTTGTCCCAACTTATTGCTATTGCTGAGTAAAGCAACAAGTATTACAGTTCTTTATTTAAAACTTATTTGGTTATTGACGTTTCATACAGTTTTATAGCTTTCACTTTTCTTTATCCCATTTAAAGCTTTTTTTAACTTCTTACATTCTAATGTAGTTTGTGCTTAATAAAATAAATTATAAAATAATTAATTACATTTAATTTCAGTAATTATCAGTGAAAGTGCCATTTATTTATTTCATTTTAGTTCGTTTTCTTCTTAATTTACGATATTGCAAAGTAGATACTGCTTCTTTTGTTAATGGCCTAATTTAAATTAACAATAATTTATAAAACTATCTCTTTTTAATTAATTAACGGAAACAGTATAAATTAGTAGGTCTACTCCAGACAATTACTATAATTACAAAAAAGAGAGCCTTTTGTATCTGTTTTTCATCTACATTTTCAAGGCAAATAGAAGTGATACATTATTGATAAAAGTGGAAGCCGAATGAACTCGTTAAGGACGATCCTGACTGTGCGAGATACTTTTTGGCGTCGACGATCACCCCGTCAGGCGTAGAACGTTGGTAGGTTCGGTCGATACGAAAGGAGCTTTTGCGAAGCACCGGCACGAGAAACTACTTGATTTAGCAATGAGCTTTTCCCGGCCTTGCTTTCAGGTTTAGATTTCTTCAAAATCCGAAGATTCGTTAATAGAGATATGTGGTTGTCGAAGGATTAGTGTGGAAAGGTTCAAATTTGTTCATGCGTTAAAAGGGAAGAAAAGTTGAAAAATCCAGCAAATAGAAAAAAAAAGAAAAAATATTTTACATACCGATTTGTATGTTTATTACGAAAGAATGTTCGAACTTACGTAAATAGTTTTTCGGACACACAAATTTCAATACGGTCCTTTGACATATTAAGTTTGTATAAATTGGAAGACTTTCGGAGCACGCAACCAATATATTTTGTAAAGGATGGCTCAAATGCCACTATTGGAATGCAAACTACTAAACTGCCAAATAAATTGCCCCAACTTTTACCAAATAAATAGAACAGCTTTAAGATAAGCAAGTAATCTTTTAGTATTTTAATTCAGTTGGGACATTTTAAAAGCTATATTCCGCTAAACTTGTAGTTTAGATAGTCTTGTTTAAAGTTATAGACGCACAAATTGTAAGATAAAAAACGTACGTCTGGTAAGATTGCCTTTGTTTTTGTATTAAGTTAATAAAAACATCTCGAACATTTTTAAATACGCTGTAGAATTCTATTAAAGTGGTTTTTATGTATTTCGAAAACAATAGTCACACAATTTATTCGTTTAAGATTTATTTATCTTTTCGAAGAAATTACTAAACAAAAATGAAATCTCCCAAAGATTCTACATAAATCACAACTCAATTTGTTTCACAAGATAGATTTATTTATTTCGGTTTTATGTGAAACTGCACTCTTGGGCTACTTTCGTTTTAATATTACGGTTGCAACATAACTGTCTAATCTGTACCGGTCTGCCAACAAAAGCTCTTACTTCTCTCAGTAAGCGCAAACTTTAGAAACTTAAAGTGCTTGTACATTAGATAATCCTAAAAGCTTTGTTGGTAACAGGTAGAGTGTTTGCTGTTGTTAGACTGGAAAATGCCTTTATAGAATGTTTTTATGATTTTGTTGCAGTCTTGAAGTTTTCTTTATTTTTCAAAGTTTCAGTTATCCAACAATTGTAAATTCAATAACTTAATTACTTTCCGTTTCTAGGTTAAAAGTTGTGTATAACGTCACTTAGAACTTCTTCATAACACTGACCACCTACTGTGATGAAAATTTAATCACATAAAGTGCTTTGTTTACCTGAATCAACGTATTTGGGTTTTACTCTGAATGAGAGGTTGGTACTATAAATTGAGAATGGGTCGACCCTATCGGTTACGATGTTAATGCGAATGAAGTGTAATTGCATAGTAATACTGTGATTTCCAATCGGTATTGATCTGTACAGTAAATGAAGAAACACTTAATAGAGAACAAAGTAAGCTTTTAACTATTGCATAATTCTATTAATGTGCAATTAATTATCTTTGACACTTAAAATCGTAAAACTATCAAGTTTTCTTAATCGATAACATCCAACTCTACGCGTATAAAAATTAATTTTTGACATACATTTTGCACGAATGAAAAGTTAAAGTGCTTTTCAAACCCAGGCAATTACGCAGACGAAAATGATATCGGTATAATTGCTTTCCGATATCTACTACATTTCCAAAGCAAAAGTTTAATCAGCAGAATTAAAAATGTTTACCTTTCAATTAAAACCAAAAAGTTTATAAAGCTTTAAAGTTAGCGAAAATTAAAAAACTAATATTTTTAAAGTTTTCAGAGGAATAGTCTTACTAGAGTTAACATGGCGGCTTTAACGTCAAGATTAATAATAACTTTCCAGGATATTTCATTTCCTCCGCGCTTACTTTGAAATACTATTTTCATGTAAAAGCGTACGTGGTTTTTTCTCTCTATATTTCTTTTAGTAGTGGTTTCTTTCCTCTAACTTAGTAAAACTTTTGTGCTATTGGCTTAGCTTTTCATTCAACGATTTGTGTTTAAAGAGAATTTCAAATACATTCCAAGATAAAACTAAACTTAAGTGAAGCAACTGAAACTATTTTCTTTCATGAATATCTAGAATCTTAAATATTGTACTAGACAAAGTTTATAGTAATTGCAAATGCTTAAGAGATTTCAAGCATTCTATTTTACACTATATTTTTATACTCTACACTGAAAAAAAAGTTTCGTTAAATTAGCAGGTGTATGAGTAGTATGTATTGGGTATTTGTCCAGTTAAATACAATACAACATTGTTAAAATGACAACTTGATTGGCCAACCTGACAATCTAATTGATCAAATTAACAACCTCATATGGCTGTGCCTATTTTAACCATACTTTTTTACAAATTAAAAATTCATATGACACGATTAATACTTGAAAACTGCTGATTAACTAATTTTTAAGTTTCTTTAGTGAACCGGGAAATTAAAACAGCTGTATGATTATTACTAATGTGTGTAGAAGAAAACAAAACGCACTATCTTTGAGAGGGGCACGGTTAAACTTTCAGTTACACAAAACTTACTTGACTCTTCACGTCCCGTTCTGTCTGCATAATAGTCCAGTCATCAAGTTAGGAATTATTGAGAGAATTTACGAATTATTTTGCATTTTGTATAAAAATTTAAAGAAGATCTCAGAATCGCGCAAAAATAGTTCTTTTGCACATACTTATCTCGGTAACGGTACACGCAAGTATTGCTGTTTCACACGTTCTGTTGCAAAAGTAAAGTCAATTCTGCCGCATTTCCACCAACCAAATTAGCAGCACAATCCAGGTCCAATATTCACGTGATGTTTCAAAGAGTTGAATCGATTGTGAATGGAAAATAAACACGGATGAATCTGAACTACTTCTTCCAATAACAACTTTGAAATCTGCTGCGCCAGAAAAGTTGTAGTTGCAGAAGGGCTTGCTTAAGATTTGAGAATGCATTAACAACGACTTCTATGAAAATGAGCAAGAATGCTACAATAGCAGCAAATAAAGCACCTTGTCGAGTATCTTCGCGGAAACAGCTGAAATCCTCGAAGATGAAAGGAAACCAGAAACCTTCCATGAAAGAGGAACTTTCAGACAATGAAAGAACTAACACGTGCGGATATCTCAAACGACAAAGAAAGAAAAAGAAATTATTTAAAATCTCCCCGTAAACTAGACCTATCGGTAAAACCAACGTTAAAAACAGTCACATACTTTATCTCTTCTACTTCACATTTTTCACTTAAGTAATCAATAAAATGTCGTCATATGAATTTTAAGTTGTGGTAGGTCTAATTACCTGTACTCATTGCATTACCCCAACTTATCTACCAAGTTTTCAAAAAATTATGGAAAGTTTAGTCCTTTTCATTTTAACATACATAACTATTTTTATTGTAGGACGCTCCGTTACCGATATATTTATAAGAACGTTCTTCGTGGTCATTTTTGATTCTTTTTCAAGTTTCCACACATATTTCAAGGTCTCAGAACCAATATGTTATTTTGGGCCCCTAGAAAACGAAAAAGTTTTGTAAGTTCCCTGATTATTTACAAGACAAGCTATTTACCATAGCAACTGGACTTAAACCTATTTAAGTAGACTTCAAATTTAATAATATTGAAGTAAGAAATGAAATATATTAATCAGTCAATAGAAAAGTAAACCAAACGTGCAGTTCTCATTAAAGTGCCAAAACGACTGCTAACTTCGAAGATTTAAACATGAAGAATCGAAACACAAAAAAGAAGAATTTTGTAGCAAGTTTCATTGCTGAAAACGGTTTCTTTTGATTTTAATTTTTGTTTAAGCTTGGTTTTTCTGTTTTTACCCTGTTGGACTTTGTTTGTTCCTATCTATATAGCTTCCTCTGCTGCTTCTTAGTATAATGCCCTAGCCAAATATCAGACGGGACCACAAAAAAGATCTTTCTTCAAGCTTCCGTTTGCTTTGTTTATTTCCGCTTCTTATTATAAATCCCTTACCAAATATCAGACAGGACCATAGAAAAGATCTTGCTTCAAGCTTTCGGTTGCTTGGTTTATTTCCGCTAGGTCTTGACCAAAACAGTTCCGGTTTGAAAGAGAGAGGAATGCATTTTTATTGGAACGAGTTAGCTTTAAAATGTCACCTCCAGTTCGGCTGCGTCGTCAAAATTTAGTGCTGTGCTAATATTTCTGATACAGAGACCATTTTGGAATTTTCAAAGGGTTCTTTTGAAAAAAGTTTTCTTTGAGTACAAGCGTCTTTCAGATTTATTACATTTTTTAATAAAATTAAAATAGAGAAGTATCGGTAATATCGGCATTTCAAGTATCACTGACGTTTGTTAAAAAACAGAGCATATCAAATTTAATTAATTTATTCAACACTTGTTTAGATCAGTAATACGAGCAAAGGGTTGACAAGGATGTATTAGATGTAGAGTCACAACAAAGTGGTGGTTTGGAATATTAACTGCAGTTGAATCCCAGGGATGAAAGCCACATTTTTTAATTGGTTAATTATATTATATTCGTTGTAACGTTAGATTCCATTTTTGAAAAATATACAAAAATCCTGCTTTTCAAAACTGTATCAAAATTTATTGCCAGATATGTACTTTTTATTGATGTTTAGTATCCTTTACTGTTCTACCGGGACTCAAGTTTTGGGGTTTTCCTAACGAAGTACATTTGCTTTCTACGGTTCTCTTTGCGGTTACTATAAATAAACTCATGGACAAAAAATTAACGCACCACTTGATTAAATAAGCACAACAAATAAATTAACGTTCGAACCGATCCTCTACTTCTTATTACTATATTCATTCTCCTTGGCGTACTGGAGATCAGATTTTCGATAACATCTTGGGGAATATTCTCCCATTCTGCTATTACTGCATCTACCCGTTGATTATGGTTGACAGCTGAGGGTCTATGACTACGAACTTTTTTTTAAATCTCATAGAGCGTCTATGGGGACGAGCATTATCCTACATGAATACAAAATTAGGCCCCACGAAGGGGGCAAATGGCATTACATATTCAACTATGACGCTCTCGAGATAATAATCCGCATTCATGGATCTCATACGAATGGGAACCAACTCTGTACGACCGTTAAAACAGATTCCTCCCCAAAACATTACAGTACCTCCACCAAATAAAATTTTTGAAATAATATTGCAGCTTGCAAATCTCTTTCCTGGCCTTTGCCAGACATGCTCACGTCCATCCGAAGATTTTAAGTTGACCCTAGTCTCATCTGAGAACAAAACTCTCTTCCAATCATCAACCGTCCAGCATTGATGATTTCTAGCGAAACGTAATCTTGCAACTCTGTGTTCCCTGGTTAGCAAGGGTTTTTTCTCCGGTCTTCTACTGCTTAATCCAGCTTCATTTAAAACATTTTCTCACAGTTCGAGACAATATCATGACATTGCGAGCAATTACCAACTCATTTTTTAACATTGTTACCAGTGGCTGACTTGTTTCTAAGAGCAGACTACCTCAGAAAGCGCCCATCTGTAGATCGTTTGCGCCCTTGTCCTGGTCTTCGATTGTAAGATCATATCTGATTCAAGCGTTCAACCATGCGTCTTATAATGGAATGACTTCTTCCTAACAAACTAGCAACATAACGCATAGAATATTCTTTTTCCAATAAAGGTGATGCCTTTACTACGTCCTTAACCGATAAATTTCTTCGACGATTCATTTTTTAAATGAAATTTTTGAAACTAACACTACTAACAAACAACACCTTCTAGCAAATATAATATTTTGTTAATCAGGGATTTTTGTAACAAAAATGTGCTCAACTTTTGAGAAAATGCAAAATTATGAAAATTATGATTTTAAAACAAACGATTTTTTGACAGCATGTGTCTCGATTATCAAAGAAGATCCATCCCTATTAGTAAAAAAATTAGTAACTTTAATCATGATCGTTATCTTAATTTTTTTTTAAAGATCAACTGGGGCGTTAATTTTGTCCATGAGTTTATTATTACTATTATTATTATTATGAAATAGTATAAGAATTTATTATATCATTGAAATAGATTTGTTTCGACCAAAAACAAAAAACCAATTTGGGATTTGGAATGAAACAATCAAACAGATTATAATTCAGTACTGAACTTATTACTGTCGTTGCAAAATTCAATAATATCATATGACGTCACAGACTTTAGATTATTATTACCATCACGTTTTTCCAAATTTAGGATACACTACAATAAACACTTTCTGCGATTTGTTACTATCTAAAATTAAGTCATTCTTCCCAGTTGACAAAATGAATTACCATGGAATAATGGATACTGACAGTTAGATATATGCTTGATTAACAATATTAGTTAATGTTTATTAGATGTAGATTTCATATAGAAAGTTACAAATTGCTCTATGAGAAAAATAAGCACAACATTTTTGGACATTAATAATTTACGGAAAAAACTCAATAGTATCAAATTGAATGTAATCGAAAAATAGTCAACGAAAACATGAATTTTCATAAAAATGATTACGTGCCAAAATTGAAATTTAACCTTTCTTCAGATCAGATTTAAATATCATGCCAAGAGCACACGTTTAGTATATCCATTATAATCAAATTTACTTACTCCCAATTTTTAAATGTGCGACTTTTAATGCAAAATGAAAACTTTAAACGTTTACAATTAAAAAACATGTATAACTGTATTCTGTACGTTGAAAGCAGTCTGTTAAATATTAATTTGCAGCTAACCATACTTTGGAAATATTTGTTTTAAGGTATACTAATTACTAAATTAAAGGTTTTGCTAACAACAGGTAACAAGTAATTTTAATTAATGGAAGGATAATTCAACGTAGTTTCTGTTTCGTATTAAATTTATATTTCTACTTCTATTTTTGCAGTATTCGTTTACCAACTGGCAATGAATTTCATTTCATTTCTATTAGTGTATTACATTTGCTTTATTTATTTTACAAATAGTTTGTGCGGAATTATATAAACATTCTCACTTTGTACGTGTTCTCATCTGACTGAAAACCTCGTATGTTATTTTTGAAAATATAATAAAATTCTACAACTTTTTCAGTTTCGATTTTTTTGAAGTACATTTGCGGTAGTAGCAACTTCTGCAACCATTGTGAAATGATTACATGCAATTTTCGCTAGACGCTTTCTCAGATACGAAATATAAAGCATAAGGTAAAGACACCTTACATAAGTTATTATTAAAATACGGGAAATTACACTTCACCACAGTTTTCATGCGACCGTGCTTCTTGCAACGAATTTTCGGGGCGAAATCTAATTTGCATAGAGCAACAAAGCACGTCCCAGATTACGAGTCGCATCATCCCTCAATCAAAACTTTTCCTTACATTTTCTAAGAACTTGCATTCGGTCTGGAAATGTACACCAAATATTTCAATACAAAGTTTGTGGGCGTAGGTAATTTTAAAATGATGTATGATTCAATTTTTGATCAAATCATGCTACATAAATCACGTATTTGCATTTTACAGCTATTCCGATATGAAATGTATCTTTATCAGTAGTACTACCTTTTTATTGCTTTTTTCCCTAAAATGTAAACATAAAATGAAAGTTTTCTAAATGAAAAGGTTGAGCGGATAATATTACAGAATTTACGTCGATTTTAATTTAGCAATAAACTAAAATTCCTCAGCTCCAAGACTATTATATCAAAATATATTGTGTTATAGCTCACAGATTTGGATAAATTCTTAAGCTGCTTTTAACATACTAAAATCGATAGATCCTGTGTTAAAATTTATAAAGACATTTTGTAAATACTTCCTTTAGTGGACTTTATTGTGCCCAGAGCAGATACGAACTATTTTACTTATTTAATGAATTATGGCAGATTTGGGGCACCTGCATTATCTATAAGAAAAAAATTAAAAAAAAAGCGATATTTGCAGAATAAACGTAGACGGTACGTAATAAATCACCGTTCTTCGTTTTTTTACATTTCAGCTTAATGGGACATCAAATATATCACAAAACGCTTTTATGTAATAGAACTTGAGTGGAAAACTCTATATTTATTTATAAAACGCATGTAATACCGAAGATTCTCTAAATTTCTCTGTGATGCTGTATCACATAAAAGTTAATTACTATATTTCGTTTAATTTAATTTTTTATAATGCATAAAAAGAAGCAAGAGTAGAAAGTTTATTACTGTGGTATAGCAATATCACTATGTATACTGGAATATCTTTATAAGTACTTACTAAAATAGTAACATTAATAAAATGAGATAAAAACTAGGTCACAAAGAAGTATTGCATTTAATAACTTCTGTCATTCTATTGTTTAATTTTAATGTTCTTCAATATAACTGAATATTATATCGCGATCAAGTGATCCTGCACACCATTATATAAATTAGAAACAGTGTTGTCGAGTTATTGATTAACACTCTTCACGTGTATTTTCATAACCCTTTTACTTCTACGCTTTATTTTTCTACGCAAAATTTTTAGATTGGATCAGAAATTGCACAAAAGGGATTTGTTATGTTACAATTTTACGAACCACTAAATATTTATGTAATGGTATGCGTAACGAGGTCACATAATAGGGCCTAAGGGTATTTCGGCGTCGTTTAAAAATTTGTTATTGAACTCTATGGAAATTGCTGATAACCATTCAGCAAGATCAAAGTTTAGCTGTAAAAGTGTGCTATTCTCTTTTAAAATGACAGGTGCCTATCTTCGAAAAGAATTTAAGTGCTTCCATCAAAACTAATTTATTCATACTGAACGATTTTGCAATTAAAATCCAGATATTTTAATATAAATATAACGTACAGAAAAGCGTTTCGTTAAATACTACAACTAGGAAATCGATCGCCAATCTAATTAGCACCTGCTTCAAACTAAATATACACTTTCGCCCCCAAAATTAAATAGTACTTTTATATATCAAACTATCGAGATCGTATCAAACAGACACAAATTAAACACTTCTACACAAACACCTAAAGTGATATATAAAAGCTTTTATGTGTAGCAATTTAAGCGCGTGGAATACAGTCGTGCCTGAAAATAGTGGTAAAATGGGGAAAATGGAGCATATTCGCGAACTATCGGTCTGATAATAATATAAATTGCTCCTTTTATTTTTATGGTTCCATAGGATATTGTAAAGAATACTTCTTTTTACCATTACAATTGCGTAAAAGAAAAAAGCGCGCTCTTCCATGAAATTGAAACGAATCTTTAAAACGAAATTGCAGACACTTTTTCATATTTCAAAAACATCCCTATTATATTTTTTCAAAATTTTTATTTCTAACTGAAAAGTGTTTAATAATAATTATTATTAGACACAATAAGATTGTTGGTAAATACAAATCAAAGATATTCTTAACGATTTTCCATGCTTGAATAAAACAGAATTATTTTCAAACTTAATGATAACATTTTCATTTCAATTTGAGCGGGATGTCTAGTAAGTATATCTATATCATCTGATACAAGTTTATACTATGATACCGGCAATCTAATAGTGTGACTTCGGTACGCATAAGTCTGCTGCTAATATTTGTTATTTGATTGATCGATTTACAAGCTGAATATAGGAATTGATAATCTCAAAACAATAGTTCGGTTACGCAATGTAATAAAATAAAGTGACTCGACCGATTTGAATGATTTCTGTGGATAACTCTCTAGAGGTCTAACCTTTCTACTAAACAGGTACTCCTTAACCTATCATTTTGAAATGAAATGCTCATAAGCTTTGATGATCTTTAGATGTCAAGCTATCAGTTTTCAGGGTGGTACTTAATCAAAAGTTACCAGATATAAACTATCACATAAGTCTATTAAATTCAATTTTCTTTGCTTGGTGGTTATAAATACCTACTCCGATATTTCCATTAACTAATAAGTTAGCTTTATTTATTCCAATACTGCTAGTAATATAAGTAATTTATACTTATTTAATGCCTGTTGTTTTTGATTTTAAGAATTTATAACAAATTTATTAAGGTATGATCTTAAAGTAAGATCGACTCAAAAAGTACGACTGATTTGAAAGTCCTGACCGGTTCTATAAGCCTGAAACGTTTTAAAAGCAAACCTAGTAGGTCCAAAGCCAATCTGCAGGTGATCCGCGCAGAAGTCCATACTAAACATCTCGTTTAAAGGACAGATTCAAAGGTCTCGGGCTTTTGGTTGGGTATTATTTGCAGACACAATATTCATATCACAAGGTGCTTCGCAAACAGTTAGAAAAAAACTTAGTAGCGTGTTTAGGAATTTAGAATAGAAGAGAAATCTCTTACAAATTTTCTTTTAAAAATGCACCATTTCCGAAATACATCAGGATGTTGTAAGATGTTTGTAGATGGTCCTTGCTTTTCTCCGCTCCTTACGTTGCTATATTAACTATTTGCTTGACATCCTGTACAACACTTCCAAATTAGATTATTTTGAGTTGTGGCAGTATAACGCATATTAATTGAGAAACAATGCCATTAGCATAGCGTACATGAAAAGAATGATACCAACTATATAAGTTTAATTTACTTGTAAATTGAAAAGGCACTATCAAAATTCGTAAGTGCCAGTCGTTGTTTAGCATTTCAGAAGGACCTTTTTCAATCCATTAATTCATACATTAGAAAAATAGTCGTCTATATTTAAAACTTAAGCTTATTCGCTGATTTGGCCTTCAGAGCGGCATATAGCGCCGCATTTTGAAACCTACTTTTTAATTATAGGGAAGATTATTGAACAAGCGCAAGTTATTTCTTAAAAAGACTTTAAATAATATCTAAACAATATTTAAGTAAAGCGCAGCTCGTCAGCAAGTAAACATCTCGACTGCTTTAGATTATCATAGTTAAGAATTCCCTATATCGCAGGTACTCTATAATACGTGTGGTTTACCAGATAGCTGAGATTCATAATTATCTATACTAATTATCAAATATTGTAGAAGGCCTCAGCTTTCGACAGGACGAATTTGTAGCTTTCAATTTTATTTCGATTTATTTACAGCCAACCAATAAATTAAACTAAAAGTTAATTAACTAGAATCCACTTTTGGAATTTAACAACAGATGCAAATTCTGAATTAAAATTAAAAAAATAAAATAATAATAATAATATTTTGTCAAACTCCAGTTGTAATACTTGGTAATACATTAGACATATGCGCGGTGCACAAGGAGATATAACATCCGCCTAAACTTAACCAGATCTACAGAACTAATAAGCAACCCTTGGAATATCAAGTCTGCATAAAACAGTTTAATCCATACTACTTCATTTCTGGGGGTCTGGTGTAAGAGATCAACCCTTATTGATCATATAAGAAGGTCGAACAAATAATAAAAAACTTATTCACATAGACCAGTGTCGAAGTGGGAGCAGCGACAGTTGTTTGACATGACATGAATGGAGCTTGGTTAATATGTTCAAGAATTTCCCTTAAAACCGATATATACAACGATAGTTATCATATGCAAGAGGATAAGGTGATGTACTAGACTAATTACGGTGTAATCAAATTTTGAAACCGGGGTAGGAATTTTTCACTGCAGAGGACAATTTTCAAACTCTTGGGAAAACACATTAAAACTCCAATTGTGTTTGCCCAATAATGCTCACGTACGAATTTATTAGTGAACACCCAAAAGTGAACTTTAGCCTTGCCTGGGGTTACCAGATTTTTTATAAACACATACGGGACAGTATGAAAAAGCAAAAATAAATTGTAAATGCTTTCTGTTGCAGACGCGTTAGGCTCCGAAGCCGACACGGGGATATCCCTTGCTTTCTAAAGTTGAAATACGGGACATTTAGGTGTCCTGGAAAATATTATGCGGCACGCTAAAGACGGATGTAAAATACGGAAAATCTGCTAGCCCTAGCCTTGCCACTATGGCATTCGGAGATGTACTGTTTACTCATATAATCGACTTGTATTCTAGAGTAGAGAAGAAATAAACGATTCGCGAGTATGCCTAGCCTTAGGCCAAACAAGCTAACTATTCTAAAATGTTCTGGGATGGGGGAGGGCAAGAGAACGAAGATAATTGTTGGAAATTTGGAATTAATACGAAATTAGGTTATACGTAGATATCAAAACTAAAGCGAATGATTTGAATGTAGCAAGATAATAAAAAGAGAGTCACTGACTTTTATAAATTTTTTACTATACAAGACGATTTTCAAACTTTCAGGAAAGCACATTAATATTTCAGTTGTGTTTTTACAGCACGATGTGGGACCATTTGCTCAACAATGCTCACATACTGATTGGATTTATCAGTGAACGGAAGTGAGCTTTAACCTTGCCACTGTGATATTCAAAGATGTGCTGTTTCTAATATGATCGACTCGTACTTTGGAGTAGAGAAAGGATGAGCAATTCGCGGGTATACCTAGCCTAAAATGTTCTGGAAGGGATGCAAGGCTGAATTAAGAGAACGAAGATATTTATTGGAAATTTAAAATTAATACGAAATTAGGTTATAGATATTAGAACCAAAGCGAATAATTCGAATGTAGCAAGATAATAAACGGAGAATTAGGGACTGTTATACCTGGTAACTGGAATATTAAAAAGTCTACGTAATGTTACAACAGTTGAAAAGCACTTCACTACGTAAAGTTATTTTTTGCGTATGTTGCACAAGAACTTCATCTACCCTTAAAGAGAGATTTCTCAAGCTATTGCTATTTCAGATCTGAATTAAAAGTATCAGACTGATTTACTTCTAATTTAATTTTTGGAAAATTGCTTATTTAGAATATTTTCTTGCCATTTTTTGTCTTCTATGAATCCTTGGGTTATCTTCCTGGAATCAGCAAATTCTCGTCTGATGCTATTGCTAATACTGACGGAGTCTCTTTATCCTAGAATTCAGAAGGCTATATGTATTTGAGATAAAACAAAGAAATCCAGTACTACTTGATTTGCTTTACTTTTGTACAACAATTTTAACTACTACTAAACGTATTTTGTAACAAAACACTTTTCTAGCTAAATTATTCTTTGATTGTCTTGCAATTCTAAGAACTTTGTGGTTTTGTAAATTTCATTGATCTTGATTCTTTGCTTTTAAAGCTATGACTCATTATTGGATTTGATTATGGAAGGCTGCATTACTACAAGCGTTTGATATAATATTTCAATTTTAAAAACTGTATTTAACCATCAGTTTGTATAAAACAGACCTTAGACTTTCTCAGTTGTAGTACCTTCGCAGTATTTTATATTGTTTTTTTTATCATCCAACTCATTTTATCGAGAAGCCTCAGATCATTGAGGGTTTAGATATGGCCCTAGATGTTACAAAAACTTCTTGAAGTAGGGTCTAGTCTTGTGGCTGTTAAAAATAAATTTTAGAAATCCCCCGTTAAAATAAGATTCAACATTGACTGTTCAGCATATAAAATAAGAGTTGATATATTAAAATTCAAAGAGGAATGATAGCCGTGGAAAGTTTTTGCCTTAGTTCATCAGAACTGCTTTTTTGAACACGAGCAATATTTAACACTTCTGAAAGTTGAAACAATTGCTTATAAGCAGTGGAAAACGAACTTTTTGTCTCGCGCAAAGGGACACCTATAGAAATATTTCACCAAAACAACTACATATTTATCTTCCATAAAGAATATCTAAAAGATTGAATTGTGTCACATATCAAGAAAAAATAATAATAACGATAAGGATCAAAGTCTGTAATTGACTCAGATAATTAAACAAAATTGGTGGTATTTACAATACTAAGGTAAATTAGAAGTAGGTTACCTAGAATATATGCGTAATTAAGTATACAGAAACTATTTTACATTTATTTTGATAGAACTCTGATAAAAGACATTAGCAACAGGAAATTGTAGATTGAAAAGGTAAGTGAAAACAAAATAAGAAAAAACTTTATAACATGTTTGAGAATTGTCTCGTACATGATCGACCTAGTTTGCACATGCTATATACGCAATCAACTCAGTTCTCCAATTTGATATTTTTTTATTAGTTATTATTTTTCACTTATTCATGCTTATTTATCTCGTAAACGATTACGTATCGCACATTACTACTACTAAAAAGATGTAAGTGGTCGCTAACATGATATCCAATAACACCAACAGAAATGTAGTTGTCAATTTTTTCTTCTCTTGCTCTTTAGTAGAATTTTTTTCAAAGAGCTTTCGAAGTGTTATTAGCATCTATGTACAAGCTTTAACGCTGTTAAACACTTTTACGACATGGAAATGGCAATAAAGCTTTTGCATGCCTACAGAAATACACAACCCACGCTTTGAGCAATAAATTATTACGTGACCAAACGAGGAAACAACCAAAAGTTTAAATCACTTAAAGATTTAACTACTCAGTTTATTTAAATTCCAATAAACACGTAACCCATTTTTTTTATTGTTATAGTTACTCCAAATTTGTAAGGTCTTTAAGTAACTTGCCACATTCAAATGAGTTATCTAATAATTACGCTTGCATTTAGAAGTAACTCAAAATCTTTTGTTTTACGAACTTAAATTATTAGTTAAGAGGAATTCTAAAACATAATTGAACGTAAATTAGAGCAAAGTGAAATATTCAAATTGTAAAGATTTTTTCACAGCCACTCAAATATGACGAGCATTACATCAAGATAGCAACACTTTATACAGTCAACGAAATAAATGTTTTCAATTTAAATAAAACACATGAAATTTCAATTTTATTTATTGATTACTTTGTTAATTATTATCTTAAAAATATGACAACATTATAGTATTATAGGCAAATCCATTAGAAAAACAAAATGTAATTTAATATTTTTGATAAGGGACTTTTAAGATGCCAGTGCCCATTTTGTCTAGACAGATCGTTTTAATACGTGCGAAAAAAGTTTTCAAAATAGGAGCCAGACGCGATACCTGCTTCATTATTAATTTATAGAAAAAGGTGTTATCAGCGAAACTTGATATGAAGTAAGATGAAATGTCCTTAAGGTTAAGTAAGGATAGATTTTTGCAAATTTCGTTACTATTGTCGCGACTGTTTGATAAGTAAACTCAAATTTAAGATGCCCGGTAAAGGAACAAGTAGCGAAATTATTCAATTAATTTATTTTAACCATGCAAACGGAAAAACGCTGAAATTGCAAATACCTTAAATGTGAATATCCGAACAGGGTATAACGTAAGAAATCGTATTAAAAATGAAGACAGATTGGAACTAAAGGCTTCTCCAGGGAGGCCGAATAAATTATCAGAGCCAAATCCAGGATTATTACTGAAAAAAGTGCGGGATAACCCTCGGGTTTCGAGCAAGAAATTAGCAAATGAGCTACTAAACGAAACCGGTGTGCAGGGAAAAAACCGTTGCTCTCTCAGATTAACATCGAAAAACTATTAAAGTTTGCTAATCAGACTATTAATCGCGATGAACATTACTGGCACAATGTAATATTTTACGACGAATCCAAGATTATGTTGTATTACAATGATGAACCACAACGACTTTTGGCGGAAGACAAATGAAGCGCTGAAACCCAAAAATATTATACCTACCGTAAAATTCGGTGGATTGTTAGTGATGGTTTGGGGTGTATGGCAGCTTCTGGTGTTAGAGAATTGATTTTTATTGAAGGGACTATGGATCACTTACAATATTTAACTATCCTGAAGACCCATCTGAACAGCAGTGCGCGAAAGTTGGGCCTGGAAAGAAGTTATCTATTTTACCAGGATAACGATGCTAAACATCGCTCCTAAGCAGTACGTTCCTGGATGCTCTACAACTGCCCAAAACTAATAGAACCGCCTCCACAGAGTCCGGACCTTAACGTTATGGAGCATCTATGGGCAAATTTGAAAATACTAATAGCAGCGAGACATCCATCAAACCGAAATCAGTTGAAGACCTTCATCTTGGAGGAATGGAACAAAACCAAACTAGAAGATTGTTTCAATTTGGTCAATTCAATGAAAAACTATTAACAAGAGATAATTAAGGCAAAAGGGATGCATACTAGATATTCATAATTATTATTAATGTGTCCCTGAAAAAAGAAGTGTTATCTTTCGTGCTTCACATAATGCTTAAGCATTTTTTTCGCAATGTAGATTATCTTACTTTTTAATTAAATTTAGTTTTTTTTTATTTCATTTCAACAAAATCTTGTAAAAGTCAGAATTTCGTTGATTTTTACGAGTTAAAAACATTTATTTCGTAGACTGTACTTAAACTTATCTCAGACGCAATCACGTTAAGCATAAGCTAATCAATCAATAAGTTGAACAAAAATTAAAGTTCCGCAAATTAACTTTTTTCAGGAGATATACATAAATTTGTACGAAATCTTTACGGCAATGCCATAAAAAGAACAAACACCTCTTGTCAGACAGTGCAATAAAATAGCCTCTTCTTGTTTTTACAAAAAAAGGAACCGTTAAATCCTTCATAAAAAGTCCTTAATCATTAAAATCGCCGCATCTGAGTGGATCTTCCAGCACTAAATTCCTTGTAAATTTATGCGTTCTTTAACCTCTCAAGACACGAATATACAGTTTCAGAATTTATTAAATATGTAATAAATTTCCACCACTATCATTCTGGAAGCGTATATGTTTCTAAACCATCTGAAAACTTAAAGACCATAACTAGCATTACGACCACGTAGTCCATTTCAGCATTTCAGTATATTTTACTGGGATTTTGTGTGTGGCATACGACCACTTTTAGTATTTTTTTCTCTGCACTCAGAATAATTATATTTAAAATCTCAGATTATTTACTACAAAAATTATAAATTGGGAGCTACTGGATATTTGGATTTTCTCCATGTAATTTCATTAACTATCAACCACGCGGGAAAAACTAGATACCAATTAATAGGCAGGTAAATATTACTTGAGAACTGTGCACTTACAAAATAATATATTCCAATAGAATTAGTATGTAAGGAGTTGCTTTAATATGCCTAAAGCGTTGATTGCAAAATTAATAATTAATTTATCCATCTACTAATTTACAAACCTTTCCACAATATCTCTCTAAACTTAATTTGTACCATAATGTTTGTATCAAGTGGGTTGCACAGTTTAATCTTGAAATAGATCTACCGCTTTCCCTATAGTTTAACTAAATTTTAAAACAGAAATTTTCTGATTAACATCAAGATTAATAAATTTATTAGTTACTTGAGGGATTAACTGGGAAAATAATATTCTCTATTGAGTATATTTTCATAATTAAAATTTGCTGTCGGCATAAATTGTAATGTATAATTAATCAACAGTAAACCTTTACCATGTTAGAATTTGTTATAAAATAAACCAATTAGATCAAATAAACCTGTTGGAGAAATTCGCTATTATTTCTATGATACAACGTAAAGGTCTTATTTGTTAAATGTTCTTTCACAAAATATTTGACAGCTGCATTTTACACCTCAATACTCAAGAGGGCAAGTTTCATATCGTATACAAAGTTGAAAATTGCCATAAGTAATTCTACCTCGCTTACATTTCAGATTGCTTCTACGCTATTCCTTCCAGCTAATGTAATGGTCAATAAGTCTAGCAAAGTATATTCTATCCACGTAAAACATTAAGATTAAAATTCCGAACTTTTTGGATTATAATATGTACGAATATAGATATACATAATTTAAACTTTTGAAGATTATACAAAATAACTGAATTCCTCTCTATTTTAGTTTATAAACCTTCCGAGATAATCTTCAAGAGTCACTTTATTAAAATAGGATTTTGTATCACAGAAAAACCAATATCTGTTCATCTGACCTTTCCATCTGCCGCTCTTTATAAAATTACTATTTAAGAAAATCATCCATAGAATTATAATCTGCAAAAAACTTACTTTCAGTTGAATGTCACGTAGGGATTTCAAGATTTCGCAAGCCTCACTATTTCATAAGTAGAAATTCATATTGAAAATTAGATTATTCACTGCTTCTGTGATGTTAATAATATTTCAGCTATTATTTTCCTTTAAAATTTATAAAATGGTATGGAATAAATATAAAAAGTTAATTAAAAAGCGACGCCACATGTCATAAATTTGCTATAAACTAGCTGAAACACATAAAGCCATATGCATACACGCCATATCAATGATTAGTGTTATTATATATTGTGTGCCCAATCATATACAGCACGTAACCTGTAAACAGCCGTAATGTTTCATTAGACACGTTCGCAGGCGTGTAAACTACAGATGCGCACCGAATTGAGGTCAGAATTGCAAAAGCTCTTCCTGGGCTCTGCTGAATACTAGTGATGTTAAAGTAAGATACGATCTTGTCATGAAATTTTACTCTTAGAATTAATTCTTAAAGCTGTTCATTTGAACAAACAAAGTTCTTGAAGTGAGCGACAAGGATTTGAAAATTAATAATACTGGTTTGGCCTTTCTTTGTGATACAAGAGATAGTTAACCTTTTCAAATAATGAGGAAAACAACTTTCATTAAACTTAGCTTAAGCTTCTTATTTCCATTATTACGTGTATTTTAATTAATGTAAAAATTTCATGGATGTCTCCATTAACACTGATGTCAATCAAATAAATATCCGTAAAACTAAACTTAACTGTTCTTTAGTTGACTGATCTTCATTAATAATTTGGTTGTCTAAAATCGATTATTGTATCTTCAACTAACAGATGGAATTACATGTTCATTCTGGTACGTCATAATAGGTTGGATCAAACTGTTTAATTTGCAAATTAATGGTTTATTTAATTGTGATTCGCAAACGGATTTTGTAATTCTTTTGACATGTCGTTATTCATGCAACTTCTATTAACTAAATGTGTTTTATGTTTATGACTTAAATTTTATTGAGAGTCCTATGAAAGTTTAAAAACTGGCATTAACGTGAAAGTGGGAACGCTATCCAAATACATTTTAGTACAACGTTAATAAAAATAAATAGCATTTAACTTTTTCGAGACGGTTTAGGTCCTCATGGGTTTATATAAACGTTTAACTTCGAACTGAACTGAATAAAGTATTTTCAACCTTGTGAAGAAATGTTTCGAATTTCAATCAGCAAGCGTGAGTTGCGTTCCAATACAGGGGGAAAGGAGGTTTGATATAATTAAGAGATGTCTTGCTTTTAGTGTTTCAATTGAAATTAAAGGCCTTAAATTAAAACAAAAGCAAAATTAATTGCGTGTCAATATTTGACTTTAAAGCATATACACCCTCCGATTTTATCTCGTTCGTGATTATATTGCCAAGTTAAACTTAGAAAAGTCGTTAGGTGAATGTTGACATCAATATTCGACCAGGCTGATCCATTAATATACATTAGTGTTCCTCTTTTCGTTAGAGATTGTCAATACGAACTGGAATCAAAGTGGAATAAATTTATGCAGACATAAATAAAGCTGTCGTTTCCTTGCAAACCCTAGTTGTATTCAGGGCATTCGTTTTTGAACAAGAATTAGTTACTGATTTATGACAATATGCACAATTTTACTTTTATGTTTAGAAAGATTTAACTATTTAGTATTTATCTCTGTTATTTATCAAGAATCTTATTTGACATTTACTAATGGTTTTGAGACACCCTTCCTGAATATATGATTAGTTAGATGTTGAAGATTAAATTTACAAATTCAACAAGTTGAGATAGTGGGACGCTTACTGCAAGAAATGATGAATCTCAATATCTAGACAGTCACAAAAGAAATAGAAATGTTCAAAACACTTATTATAATGGAATTAGGTCAATCAGAAATGCAAGACATCTTCAGCATGGTCTGGTTTATTATCACATGCTTATTAACAGAAAAACGTTGCAGTTTAGAGTACGAGGGTGTAAAATAATGAAAGTGAAAATTATAATTATTAGAATTATTCATTTACTGATATTTTTCTTTGATTTCAAAAAGTAAATATTTACGCTGGGCACCAGCCACCGATTAATCTGACTTACATATTGAATTGACTCTTATGTAACTTATTAATTACTTTAAGTGAATTCGAAAATATAACAGTCACTTCAAAGCTTAACATTTTGATGTTATAATTTAATTAATTGAATTTTAAATAAAGGATAAACATCCCAAAGATGCTTTAATTGAAAGATGATTTAATTGAATTTTTTAGCAATTAATTTGGTATCTAGCATTTAATTAGGTATCTCTGTTCTGTGAGAAAATTCTATTCATTTTTATATTGAAAAATAAATTAATGTAAAACAATGAAAATTCTTTGTTTTCATTTTTATTTATTTATATACTATACATAATTCAAATAGGATTTCTTCTACTAACTTTTTTTTTTGTTAAATATTCATGGTGCGTTGTAGTTGCTGCAACCTTATTGTTTAGCGATTTATAAAATATCGATTTCAAGAGAATTAGGTCATATTTATCGTTTGTTTAGTTAATTTTTAAAAAGGTCTTTAGTAATACCCTTAAGATTAGAAAATTAATTAATTCTAAATCCTTTATAATCTTGTTTAGATAAATAGCTTCTTTTCAATATAATAACCCGCTTTGTCAGAAATATTTGCCCAATATCGGATATTTCAGAACTAATGTTTGTAATAAATTTTTAAAATAAAGTACTAAATTTTCCTGAAAATAATATTTACAAATATGCAGGAATTTAGAACGAAATAGGAAGGCCTACTTCTACTTTTCACGACATATATAAAAATCTGAATATTGTAAAAACATAGGGATATATAGTGGTATCGTGTGCATAAATATAAAGAACGTTGAAAAGAAATTGAATAAGATTGCTCGCTACGGTGAATATAAAAAGAAAAACTAGAAAGAATGTGTGTTCTAACGGCAGACGCAATTTTATGATAGTTTCGTGGATTTAGATCTAGGAATGTGATTATAACGCGGAAAAGTTTACTGTTTCTGTATGTGATTGTTTATTTACACTCCTTTCTAGACTAACTCTTCCTTTAAATTATTTTTCTTTTTGCTTTACAACTTTTAATTCTGCCTGTTAAGCATCCGTAAACTATTTCCACTTCCTCCAACTACTACATGCGTTTGTCTTACCAATGTTAATCGCTAGATCTGCTGTTTTACACTTTTCGTCCTAATAAGCACAGTTACTGTTGACTTTTAGGGTGGCGTAGCAAGCATTAATTAATAATCATTATGCCGTTTAAGGAATCATTGAGGCTTCATTAATAAAGGTTAAACTGCTGTCTGTGCAGACATATTTATTATAAAAGAAACAAATATCAAAAACCATCCGCTTTTCAACACCTAAATAGATGTGTCCTCCAGTAAGAAAGTAAGATTTGATCATCATTATTATTACTTATTTTTCCTAGCATTTTGTGATAGACAAATAATAATAGTAACTTATCTTTATTTGCGATAGGCAACTGTTTATAAAATTTGGTGTACTGTCTATGGGCCAGTACGAGAAAATGGTGAAATAGGTGAAGAATAGGAATATTAGTTTTCCTAAAACTCTAGTTAAATCAGTGATATAAGAATCATGAAAAGTCCAATTGCTATCTTCAAGGCTACAGCCAATTCAAAAAGGTAGACGCGTCATTCAAAATATCGACAGCAGCCTTGAGTTGAATAATCCAATTTTAAATTTTGGCAATTAGTTTAAAGTAAAATATCTTAAAAACCAAGCATTTGAAAAAAGAAGTCATTTAGAGCAAAAATATAGAGCTTTTTATTAGCTTTAATTGGCTCACCTTGAACATGAAAAAATAAATAACCAGACCCTAAAGTTATAGATCGAGGAAATACGACAGTGATGTTACAACTCGGCGAAATTTTTTCTAGAAATGGCAATAAATCTATTCTAAACAGATTTCATTTCCTTTTACTCGTAAGGCTGTTTTCTTCTTTCTGGATATCTTACTTATAGACCTGGTATTTATTAGTGCCGATGCAGAAGGGAATTGATTTGGTACCTCTCATGATGTTTTGCTCTCTACAAAATTAATTTTACAAAACATGTGCTTATCGACTTTGCTAAAATACCTGACTTATAGTGTATCAGGCAGAATCAATTGAACACAGGTGCCTTTTCCGTTCAAGTGGGCTCGAAAAATGTATTCGCTGGAATTGATTAAGCTTTGTAAAACGAAAATCAATATTGAGCGTCAGCATTAAGATAAATACGACACATCTTAGAAGCTTCAGAAACCTAGAAATCTTCAAATATTACATATTAAGAAAGCGCAGTATGCATCTTTGCTATGGTGAAACTTCTTGAGAACGAATCTATAAATGCTTTCGATAAAGATCTATCTGATGCAGTTAACTTATCGACAGAAGCAATAGACTCAATTGAGATACAGAAATACTTTATTGTCACCTTGACAAAGAGGTCAAGTTTTATAAATTTTCACGAAGATGATTTAGAAAGAAATTAAGTTTCTTGATCTTATAAACAAATTCAAATCGAAACGTTTCGTCCCAATTGCCAAAATTTATGTCTAGCCAGTGTAGAGGCGCTGTATTTAGGAAATATGCCTATTTTTCCTATACCAATTTACTTGATCAATGTTTGATTCATAGGCGTCCGTTAGTAGGGGGCACGATTAAATTTTCAAAAGATATCGAAATCATTCTACTTAGAAACAGGTCTATGCACTCACTAAAATGGGTTTTTTATCTTTCAAAATTTCGCCACTAAAGCTGACAGCAAAATCGGCAAACCACTGCCATACAGGCTACCATGCCGGAAGGTTGAAATTCAGCAGTGTCTGCATTGGGCCAATTTTGGTATAATTCTAAGAATTACCAACTGTATTATATTAGGAAGCGCATTGTTCTTTTGTAATAGTAATTATAATATTAATTATTTTCGTCCCATTTTAAAATGTTTTGTAAACTTTCGAATCAAACTTAATTAACAACACTGAATTTTTCAGTACTCCAATGTATTGTATGATGTGATATGATATCTGAGATGAACCATAAGCGGTTTTGGCCGAAACAAGTAAAGTTGACGATGTCAAATTAAACATTTCGGCTTGAACAATTAAAGGTTATAGCAAAATTCAGATTAATTTTTTGTCTTCATAACGGTAAGTGGTAATCAAGACGGATTTGCAAATTCGTAAACTAGTCATATATTTTTCCTTGCAAAAGTTTTACAGTGAAAAGCAAAAGACAGTCGCAGATTCTGGACATTTTTGAAACATGACTAAAAATATCAAACATTTACCAATCGTCATAAAATTCGAATAGGTGTCAGCAAGAAGCCTCTAAACAAGATTGCTGATGCAAGTATAGTTCAATCTTGTTTGTTTTTTCACCGCCACTCCTGCATTGAAGAGAAGTATCTCTTTCTAGCGTATCTCTAAAAAGACGAAACATATTTTGTCGTGAATGGCACCTAATGACTAAACATGTGGGCTCAGTTCGGACAATCTTCGATTGTTTTTTCGTTTGAATATTTTGGAAAATTGAATTTTGACCACCTTTGAACCACCCTAGTTGACCGTAATTGCGCTGTTTTGCAATGTTTTTTTGTTTGGATATCTGAAAGTATAATTACAAAAAGGCCCTGTTGAGTGTACCCCGACAACGGTCAACTTATTCTCAAATTTCTACAAAGCTAGAGAAACTCAGCCGTTTTGAAGGTAGCGTGATAAGATGATGGTATCTAGAAATAAATTTTGTTGTCCTGATCAAGAATTCGAAGAAAGAATTGACAAGATCGATCGGCAAGTGTTTCGTATTGGCGATTAAGAACGAGTAGCATATCGGGTGATTTGTCTTGACGTATATGATCTAAAATCTATTTTTATTTATCAAAATTCATTTTATAATGTGCCTTTTGTATTAAATTCATTGAAAACAGGAAATACGTAATGTTATTAGAAGAAGGTCATTTTCCTCGACCACTGGCTAAAAATTGCTTACAAAATGTATTAAAAATTATTATAAACATTTTTCAAAGTTAATGTGAACATTCATGTATTTGATAATTTAGAATCAAACTTAATTAAAATGCTAATTAAAGATTACGAAAAATCACAAATATTTTCTGGTAACAATCTCTTGGCAGTTTGCCACCTTTTGCGCCAGTGAATTAAATGCCATTCATTGACCAACCTTTGTTTGCAAAGCATTTTCCCAAATTTGTTTCACTGTGAATTGATGGTTTTATACAAATAACTATGGATACATTTCTATAAAATTGATATAAATGAATTGCTAATTTAAATGTTTTCGCAGTGTTTATTCAATTTACAAACTTTAATTCAACAACTTTATTTCAGCAGACAAACTAACAATGTGAGAGATAAATAACCGTTTGTGGTGTCGTCGTGTTGCGTAAGCTAGGTTATAACGTTTATTTCAACAATTAAATTAGAATAAAATAATACAGAGTTTTGTTACCTTTTCTATATGCAATTTCTATCTTTAGTTTATTTTATAATTTTTTTTTTAATATAAATTAAGAAAAGTATTTTGAATACTAAGTTGTATAATGGTCAAGTAAGTGTACGTACATCCTAAACATCATATAGGGTAAAAGCACCAATCCTCTGCCACCTAAAGGATATTTGAAGTTCAAATTCGTTTAAATTTAAAACGAAATAATATTTATCAATGAAACTTTCTGTATAGTTATGCATATTTAAATCATATACATGCTCAATCGTCAAAAGTCATTAAACGTTTAGTTTTATATGAGAAAAAAAATAATTTATTAAAACCGACACTTTGGCCCCGTAATCCGCCACTATTTCCTAGAAATCCACCGTCAAGGTCCTAGTAGCCGCCCTTTAAAGAAACAAAGCTATAAACATCGTATAAACGTGGTGTATGATAATTTCTTAAATGATTACATACGAGTTCTTGGAACCTTTATTCGGATCACATGTTTGGCAAATTAAATCTGTTTTAGCGATATCTTCGTTACTCGCCATAAGCATAAAATAATTTAACAATTTTATGCCTTTCTTGCATTTGCTCATAAACGATTTATTGAAACGAAAAGAATTTATTCAAAAAATACATGCAAATACAAAATAAGTAAATACTTAATAAACAAATGAATTTAATTCCTACTTTCTACATGATACTCTTTAAAAATTAATTTTTCACTTAAGTTGGTTGTTTGGACATGTTGACTTCCTAAAATTAGATTATTTTTGAAGAGAATAATAACCATCAAATAAATAATGGAAAGATTAATAAATGTGGGTGCTAATCAACAAAATTTAACTAAAAAGTCGAGCAACAATTGTAACATAAACCTGCGTTACAGTAATAATATGACTAGACAACTAGGATCTCAAGGTCCTAGGCCAGCTAAACTCAGGGGGTAGGCTTTAGGTGCGGGACGGCTAAGATTATACTTACAATAAAACACCTGATATTAGTTTACCAAATACGTATATTGAAATAAACAAGGATGGTAAAAACTACAAAGTAAAGGTTTATTTTTGAAGTAACCAGTAAAACAGATTTCAACGGAAACAAGATTAAATGGAATAATGATCGATAAGTTTATACTTAAAATATGAATTTAAAACAATAAATCGATTATGAATAAAAAAAACTACTAGAGGTAACCGTAGTTACAGAATTTGAAACAAAATTTAGAATACAGGATCCTTACTTTAAAAAAGACAATGCAATCAAAAAATGTAATGAAAGGACTAATTATAAACAGGAAAATGAATAAACCAAATGCAAAGCAACATTAGAAAATAAGAAAATAATAGCAAAAATATATGACTCAAAAATTATCAAAGTAAAATATATACGTATAAACCAAATTATCTGTACTCACACACAACAAATAATCTCAAGTTGTTTCAAGGCAAAAGGAAAAAAATTAACACATCGGAGTACTGCAAGAAATAAACTCAGATATCGCAAAATTAAAAAATTAAAAGGAAAATTTAATTAAATGAGAGTCTGAAAAAGAATTTGAAATTATTTAGGTGTACTGAAATTTAATAAACATAAAAAAACAAATTAAAATTAACAATCGGATAATAAATGAAGGAATCAGTCTTACCACAAAATGCAGGAAGCAGCTTTCGATCGAAATTGCTTGCTGAAAGAAAGAATTAAAAAACTGGAAACACAAAATAGATAATCATCAATTACATCCGAATTGAGCATTTATCAAAACTTTAAATGATAGGAACAAATATAAAGGTCAACAAGAAAATTGAATTAAAGGGAACTTTTCTTTTTTTTTAAATAAAAGATCCTTAACAAATCTGGCGAGGTTACTCTAATTTTTACTACTAAGCAAAGATAAAGTTTTGTAATGGATTAAAAAAATAACCAAATTTAACTGAATTAAATTATTCGCTAAGAGGAGCCGGAGAAATTCTCAAATTGGGTTCACATTTCCACTGCCAGAATAGATTCTCATAATATTCTGCGTATGGATGACGGTGAAACTGAATTGTTCCCAGCATTCACTGCTACAGCCAGATCCAATTAAATTTAACCCTGCTTCTTGACAAGCACGCAGGGCAACTCAGGTGCAACTTTTATTTTTGGGAAATTACTCGTATTTTCCACAACCAAGTAAAAAAACCCTTTTTTAGAAAAAGGTTTTCAAACAACAACGAGAAAACCTTGCGTTTGGAAGCGTATATCAATTGTCAAAAGAACTTTAGTAAATACCGGGTGTCTCACACGGAAGAAAGATGATATACCGTACAATTAATCATGTGGCGGGCTAATAACCACAAAAAGACCGTTACACAATAATATAAAATCTCAGTACTGTGGAATGTAACATAATCCTTATAACGAAAGATGGTAAATAACACAAAGCTAAAAATCTCCGTTATTTATGGTGCCATAATTTTTTTATAAAACAATAATTGATTCGTTGGTGAACGGCTGGATCTAGACGTACTTAGGTACGTTTACCCTACTCTCTGAAGCTATTTTTATTTAAGGTAGTATCTCCGGTACATTCAAAGCATGTAAAAAGTGCCAACTTTGATCGTGAATATCTCCGCTATTAAACGGGCTAAAATTTTCAATTTTAGCTATTTGCTAAGTGAAGGTTATTCTTTATGTCTACACGCAATTTCATTAAATTCCATAGAATACTTGATACCTTTAAGGTAGTATTCCTGTAAACCTATTTTTCTATAGAGCATAGAATATAGTTTCTGACAAACATAATGAACACTTGACTACTGATGTTCGAACTATTTTACGTTTACACGAGAATTTATTTTTGGACGAACTGTACCGGAGATACTACCTTAAACCAAGACTGCTATTATACCAGTCGCTAGGGAAACTATTATTAACGCAAAAGCATTTTTACAAAAATATAAAATATTGGTAGCAATTTCAGTAAGAAACCAATTATTTTCAGCTTATGTATGCTCTATAGCTTGATATATCGATGTGAATCGAGTATGTTTGAATATACGTACTTGTATTACTTGCTTGAAATTTTCTTTGTATACGTGGATAGATATCTATTATTAAGTCTTGAAAGTCTTCTAAACCTTTTAGCAATGTTTATTTATGTTTTCATATTAGAAATTAAAGCTAGTGAATTTCTGTTGTACTATATTGCGTGCGTATTTTTCCGCATTTAAATTATTTCCTGTAATATTATTGATTACTGGCTGCTACAGTATTATTGTTTGTTTTATTCATTATAATTTTCATGCAACTAGAAAACGTTTCTGAAAGCTTAAAACGTTTAAAAATTAATACAGTACAAGCCCGTTTCTGATTTTATCATGGAATTTGTATGTAATATACTAATTTTATGCTGTAAAAATAGCACTTGTTGAATTATTTGAAAATTAATTTTAATTTCTTTTTTATCATAAATTTTTTTTAAAGCCATACTTCAGATTTATGCAAAATTAATTATTTCAGAACAATCTTTACAGAATGAAGAAATTTTTGTATATTTGTGTCAAACACTGTCGAACAGTAGTTCTAGCTTCCTACAAAAAATATTGCTAAACATTTTCAGCGAAAAAGAATGTAAGTAAAAGGCCTATTTGGTCAAAATTTGACTTAGTATCCTAATATAAAAACCATCACAAGAAATAGCTTTTATCGGAAAACGTTGAAAATAAAAAATGACCATTTGTCCTAGCATTCAATCATCATTCAGTCATAGAGCGGAGTGCAAAAGAAAAACAACTTTTATTTTCTGCTTATTTTCATGTATAGAAGGTAAACTCATGCACACGTTTCTGTTGTAATATTTAGAAAAATAAGTGTTAAAAGGAATCAAACAAATTTGCAAAATTTTTAAAAATAATTAAAGTTAACTGTTTTGTTATGAATAAGTAGCAAAGTGTAATTTTGTTAACAACGATAATTTATGTCAGAAAATGGGATTGTTACTTGAAGAAATATTATTGTACTATTCCCAACAATAATTAGAAAATTTTTCTGAAATCCCTGCAAAGGAAATAGCACAATCTTATTATCCTTGTTTAATAAAGATCAATAATCTCTAAATACCACTTACACTTGTATGTATTAGTGCCACTTGACACAATTTGCAGCGCATTACAAAAAATTGATACAAAACTCTTAAAGAAATTCTGAGCGCTTCATACCAAGGATTCTTACGATATCTTATATAGTAAAACTTTAGATATTAATGAATATACATAACCATGTAAGTCACAATCATAATGATACTCAACATAATATTTTGTCCACTAAGTTTTAGACTTCTTCAGGTGGTAGATTATACGTAAAGGTTGCTCAACATCTATGAACTATATTTATCGAAATGGGTTTTTCTTGATTTATTTCTAAATCAATATCAATTTGCTTTTAAGACTTAAGAATGATTTACAATTTTAATTTTTTAATTAACACAAAAATTTTCCAGGAACTTGTTTATCTGAAGATATATCTACGCGACAGAATTAAGTAGGTTTATATAACGAAGGATTACATTAAAAATCAAAATCCCTCAAATGTCAATGAGCCTGATTTAAAATAGGCGTGTAGGCGAACTTCGTAATAATTTAAATAATCAATTTTCCGCTAATTTCCATTTTCCTGGAAATTATAACTTAATATTTGCATAATGCAAATTAAGTTATACGGCAAATATATTTTAGCAACAATTTAAAGTAATCAACTTAACTCTGACGCCTAGTACAGCCTTCTTTATCGGTATATCTCAGATTATTTTGTTAGCGGTAATATACCAATAGCCCAAGATTTGTAATTCACAACATAAAGCTTCCATGCCGTATTAGAATGGTACATCAATTTTCGGTAAGTGCGTTCTCGTGTTGACTAAAACTCTCCGACGCCATTTGCAGTTTCCCTTTGCAAATAGGACTGGGAACACGGGAACGTTACAGTTCACCGTAATTGCATACATTATGATTCGTGAGGGAAGGGTTAATAAATACCTACAAGCTTTATTAATCGTATTAAATTGTAAGTACGGATGCATTTATTACGCAGTATGTAATTGCAACGAGTAGGTCATTAGCTTCACATGTCTAGCATGCATTTGAGGCAATGGCTGGCTTCTAATTAATATATCTCCCACGAGCACTATTATAACGTTTCGGGAGACTTAAAGTAAGCATGCTGAAAGGCATTTAACGGTTTAGATTTCCTTACTGCATTTCCTATAACACTTTTTTCAATTTTAAGTAAACATTCTTTTCGTTAACTGGCACACTAAAGTCCCTTTCGTTTTCTACGTGATGTTTCTGCAAATTGTCCTTTCTACGAAAACCTTTATAATGATAATGGTTAGTAATCCCATCGTAACTTAGAACTCCACACGGTTTCTAATTTTGTTGTATTAGTCTTTGTCTGTGAGTGCAATAACATACCGTGTGGGTTATCTCTTTCTTGTTTTCGCAGAATGATTTCTCTCTCGGCTTCTGTTTTGTTAGAACACGAAAATTCTATACCCTAATTTGTGCAGAATGATGATGATTTGGTTTTCATATTCGTACATGGGAACAAATACGAAACTCGGAAAATTGAAGAGACAATTTGAAATTCAATTCCTTTTCAAGTTTAGTTCACACAATTTAGTATTTTTAGTAGATGTGAATCATTCAATAACGCTTAAAACTTGTTTACCCATAAATTCATATGTTAGCATTTGGATGAAAGTAATTAACAGACGATTTTAAGCCTATTATAATTATTTATGAAACAACACTTTTATACGAACAAAATCATCATATTTCTCCTTTGACATACAACGTGTGCATTAGTAGATAGCAATTTCTGCCGAGGGCGCTCATTCATTAGTAATTCCGTTTATATACAAATCCGTTCCTATAATAACCCGAACTTCGGAAACACCTGCTTTGCACACGAGCTGAATTAGGTTTGTGTTCATAAAATAAATTATTTCCTTCGGGAATTTATGTAAGTACATCTTTTTATATTAAAATCTTCGAGTTTCGGAGATTATTATACATTTAAAGTGACCTAATTTAGTAATTAATAATATGAATCAGTGGAAAACGTGAAGATTTTATCTATAATGGGCGTTGCACAGCAAGCACAAGAGAAGGGTTCCATTCATTAACCTGAAGTGAAATTTTTGTTAGATTATTCACTTTTTTGAGTTCATACAGTAAGGCTAATACTGCAATATTTAGACTTGAATAATATATAGAATTACCAACTGTTTTATAATTAATTCCCTTTTAAGGATTAGAAATTTGAAAATCAATAACCGCAATGGAGGCTATAACCATCTACCTACCCAATTTGATTGTACTGTTGCCTTCCAACGGTGCTTAAGATATAAAACTTAATATGCGCCATTACACTATTACGACTGTTAATATTATTTCTTCTTCTTCAAAATGAAAATAATAATAATGTTAATAATCTAATTAAATTATTAACATAATTACAATCTACAGTGTTTAAAAAAATATGTATGCAGTATCTCTTGCATCAAACTATTTTAGTGGATGGTCTTCAGATGGCATAGAGAATTTATAATCCCTCAACAGCCTTGATGGTATCAAAATCAAAATTGAAAGAAGCAACGGTTTTTTGATTTTATCGGAATTACTAAACAAAACTGAATTTAATCGGTTGGATAACACTCTAATGGAGCAATAGTTATTACATTAGCATTCTACTTAACATAAAGCTGTTTTGCATCTTATTGTTAGATATTGTGGTGGTAAAGAAAGCAGAATATTAAAGTGTCAGTTTTACATTTCCACAAACAATGCGCTGTTAAAATTATTTCTTCTTTTATAAATCAATGTATCTATACTGAAAGTTAATGAAAGACATACTAAATTTGAAAATTAAGCATTAACAGATTTCTGGAGAAGTGAGAATAAATTAAATTTACTTCTAACTGATTTAAATGAAATAACACCCTGTAGCCAGACATTAGATAATCAAAACATGCTTGCGAACGCCGAGTCTGCATTTTAATTACTTTTAGTATTAATTTGAACTTATAAAAGATGTAAACTAACGGTTACCTAAAAAGTATGTTTAAGCTAAATTTACAAATAAATCATTCCTTGTAAATTTATAAATTTTCTTTCCAAAATTACAAAATTGGTCTAAATTTTCAATTATTTTTCACCTTTTATACTTTTTCATAAATGTTTTAATTAGTTCATTATGTAATTGAAATATAATTGAATTTTCACATACAATCAAGTTGCAAACATACAGAATAGGTCCAAACTAACATAAAAGTAAAATCAATCACTATTATTGTGTGGACAACTTTTTGATTTTTTTAGCTACTAAATTTTACCAAATATCCAAACAACCACAGCAATACGTAGCTTATCTCAATCAGATCTCTGTTTACATGCGTTGCTTGACCATATCATAAGTAATTGAAGGGGCCAATGCAAGAAGTGGACATGTCGACAATTTACAATTTTACAGGAAACGAAAAAAACGTTTGCAGCTTAAATACTATAGTTTAATAAGTTTTTGATTTATAGTAATTATTTATGACTAGTATGTGGATATTTCAGTGTGTATGGTTAGTCGTTATATATTTTTTGCAAAAAAATAAAATCTGTTGGAGATGTCCACTTCTTGCACAGTAAATTAAGATTTGATTTTTGAAATATATTTATTTCTTGAAAACTTAAACTTTTATATGTAAGAACAGTGATTCAATCTATATTATTATTAAATATCAATTTAGTAGTGGTTTTCTTCATATTCTGAGCACGACGAATGATTTTCTGTATTAGCAAATTCTCTATGATAATTTTTTATATCTTCATAAAACCATTGATCAGCTACTGGCACATAGTAAGATGCTAACCTCATTACATGCTCAAACTTTTTTTGTTTCAATTTCCTTCTTTCATTATACAAAAGAGTGGTATCATTCGGCATGGTGACAGATATGTTTTTACTTTTTATATCAAATTCTTCATACACCTGTAGTGATACTGACACACTA